>KL254842.1:0-13620 GCA_000699545.1 Podiceps cristatus | reverse complement strand
GGGGAGACAGGAAGCCTGAAGGGGAGAGACAGAGAGAAGTCCCAAAGGAAAAAGAAACAGGGAGAGGAAGGGAAAGAAAAAAGACAGACAAGGCAGTCGAGAGCATAAAGAGCACAGGGGATGGGGAAGACCAAAGGCAGCTGGAGCTCAGGGCTCAGCTGAGCGCAGAGGTGCTGGCTACAGGGAGGCAAAGCTCACTGAGGGATGCTGACGGCGTTCGGAGGGGCACTGGTAGCCAGCACTGATACTAATCAGGCCTCCACCTCCCTTTTCTTCCTCAGAGGAGGAAGCCTGAGCCCACCAGGGGATGGTGCAAAACAACGGCAGGCATCAGGGCTTCGTGCCGTAGGGCCAGGCTGGCACCAAAGGGCACACAGAGTCTGTCCCTCCCCGCACCCAGCCCAAGCTCAGGGGCCGCAGTCACACGCATAAGGGGCTGTAGGGCACATACGGGAGATGACCCTTCTGACACAAAAGCATCAGCAGCACGGCTGTATCGAGCTGTCCCATTTTAGGCAGCAATGAGGACAGATGGGTGCTTATGGCTCTCTGCTTTAAATCCGGGCAAAATGATGGGGCACACGCTTGGGGCTTGCAAGTCTCCAGCATGAGTCTGGCCACCCTCTTAGCTGGGGGGACTCTGAGAGGCTAAATAAAACAGAGGGCTGCAGCTGGCAGGCTGTAACGCTACCTTCTGTAATTTCTGCTGTTTTCTTCAGTGCTAGCTTTGCCCATCTTTTTATAATGAGGCAATTAATACCGGCTACTTATATGATGTGGGCTGTGGGAATGTTGGGGGTAGTGAAACTATCAGTTAGGCACAGAGACAACTTCAAAACCACAGTGTTTTTGAAGGTTTGCAGCATTCCACTTACTGAAGTCTTAACTGAGATAAAGCTCAGAAATGTGCTGTTTTAACCCAAATCTTCCAGTGAGCAGCCAGGGCAGAAACACATAAGTAGATGTAAACACTCTCAGTGTAAACAAGTATGGACAGGAGCCCCATGTCTGCATGGGTTGTGGCTGTCTTCTACCATGTTACTGGCAAAACTTGAGGAACACTGGTTTGGAAAGGAGAGAAAAAGTGAGACAGAGAGCAAAATCTATTAAATTGCTGAGACTCTTTTGTGGAACTGACATGTAACAGGAAGATCCCCAAAGGTTCTGCTTAGCTGTGTAAGCATGCTGTTGTCATTAGGTCCTAGGAAATGGATTTATTTCATCACCTTCCTACTTCTTGTTCTCTTCATCCACCTTCCTGCTTGCTTTCTCCTCTGTTAGCTAGACATGTTTCCAGGGTCTGGGCTCAGGCACTAGTAGTAGAAACTCACGCAATTCAGGTAAACCCTTTGTCTTGCTCTATTTTCTCCTGATTTCAGAGAAAGAACAGAATGGATGGACCCTCCCATGTACACTCTTCCACACATGATGGGACATCTGCCATCAGCTCCCCAGACGACGAGAAAACCGGTGCCCACAGGATGGTAGCCGGGCTGGCTCGCAGGGTTGCTACAGAGGAGCCCAGGGCTGCAAGGCTTTCCAGGGCCCTGCAGAGATGTGTGGGGCTCAGTCTCAGAGCAAAGAGATGTCTGTGTGTGCAGAGTGTTCCTCATCTGGGTTGTGCTGGGGAAAAGGATGCTGGTGGGGGATGCCTTTTATCCAGTCTGACCTGGACCATTTTTAACTTTGTGGATCCTGGTCCCCTAGGTGACCCCCAAACTCGAAGGTGTCCCAAGACCTGAACCCTATTATAGATCATCTTGCCACCAAACAACCAAAAAGCAAGACCTCTCCCTTGCTTCAACAGGCTTTAGTGAGGAACTGAGCAATGTCACACTTGTGTGGAGAGGCAGAATTGTGGAAGAATATACAGCACATTTTGTTTTGGATGGTACCATTTCTGCTATACCATTGCAACAGTCCAGAAAGAGTCATTTGCTTTTATGGCAGGAGTGATGAGATGCATGTAAACAGAAAACTCTTCCCCTTTGCCAGAGCACGTGGACGAAACCCAAACTCTAAAAACGATAAACACACTTTTTCATTCAAGTCCTCCTTGTCCCAGATTTGCTCAGCTGCTGTCTCTGGGATATATGATGCATGCCCTGCTACTCCCTGAGCATCTGTTATGGGCCACTACCAGAGACACTGAAATGGGCTAAAGGGACCTCTAGTTTGAGCCAATATGTGCTTATGAGGCAGCTCCTGCTTGCACTGTAGGCAATCCAGCACTCGTGCTCTCTGTGCAGCAAAATGAGGGCTCAATTAGAGCATGAGTTAGTATAATTCTACTAGGTCATCAGGACTGGTATAGGTACAAAAAGCATTGAGAGTGCAACAGCACTGGCTCTACAAAATGCAAATCAGAACATATTGTTACCGAGGACCCTCCATGTCTCCTCTGGCTGTTAGCAAAACTCATGCCCATGCCACTATACGGCCATTGCTACTGTTCCTCATACAAGCTCTGCAGCAGATGTGTATCTGCATTTTCACGCAGACATGGGTTTTTCTCTCTCTTGCTGGCCTCCTGACATGTGCATACCTTGGGATCCTCAGTTCCCAGCTCCCTCAGGCTACATCTGTACTGATAAAGCAGACATGTAGAGCACGGCCCCCAGCCTGGCACCTGGATGCCCATACAGTCAGGTCACTGGCATCACTCCTGCTGCTGTTTTCAGTCTGTGGCAACTGTTTCTCTCCCAAGCAATGCCTGGGCACAGCTGGGAGTTAGCACAGGCCAGAGATCATTCCTAGTTGACAGTGTGAGGCTGTTTTGGAAGGTAATAAAATACAGTTATATAGGTATGTTTTTGCCTGGCTACTCAGAGAAGGGGAAAATTCCCTGGCCCTGTTTAGTTTATCAGCAAGAACACAACCATGGCCAGAGTCTGAAAGAACAGTCAAGTTCACTGGGAAAAAAAAGGTAACCTGGTTTCTCTGAATGTTAGGACCTATTACCCTGTAATGACACATGCATTTTGCTTGCTCTCTCACCTTGCATTATAGAAGACACCAATGATCGGTCCAGACATTAGCATTAAAATGTATGGTATTGATAACTATTAAGTTACCGAAACACCGGGGGTCAGGGGACGGGGGACAGGGAGTAACCCCATGGAGTCTAGAAATGTCTACCTAGTCCATTCTCACAAATTGCAGGTAAAATATAAGGTCAGTAAAAAGCATTCACATGTCCCTGGCTGTCTCAAGCCACTAAACCATTCCAAGCCTTAAAAATCACAGTATGCCATAGAAGGGGAGAACCTGGATGCTGCCGTGACTGAAGGCTCCTGAAAGAGAAGGAAGGCAGGGAAGGAAAAGAAACTGAGTCAGAATTGGAAAATCAGAGATGTCAGACACAGCAAACTGAACGTGAAAAAGCCAAACCCTCCATCTGCCTGCATAGTTGCAAAGTTATCCAGCCCTGGATATGCTCTCTAGTCATCAAAGCTGTAAGTCTGTTTTTTAATTCATTCAGTAATTTTATTTGATGCAAGGGGGAAGTCTGGGGGTGAGACCATACGTGCAACCCTGTAACTCTTTTTCACAGTCCCAAACTATCTTGCCTAGCTTAGAAATGCTCAGCTGTTTCTGAATTCGGCGTCCTCAGCAGCGCTCAGAGAGCAAGACTGACGCTTTTCAAAATCATATTAAAATATGCTTTAAAAGCAGTGGTGGGGATAAAGACGGAGGTAAATCAGACTTAAGGAGGTGTCAATGCCACAAAGGTGGTGGGATCCCCTTGCAGCACAGCAGCCGGCTGCTACTACGGTGTTAAGGGATCTGATCCCGCAAACCTACTGCAGGGAGAACTGCTGAATCACCGACCAGCTGCACCCTAAGAGCTTAAAGGTCTGATGATTACAGCCTGAAGCTGAATATAGGACTGACTGCTCAGGTAGAAAAGCAAGCAAGCAAACAACAGAAAGCCTGAGGAGTGGGACTACGTGACCTCACCTTGTTCAGCCCCTTGTGATTTCAGGCACAACACGAGCCATTTCTCAGTGGAGTGCAGCACTGTACTGATCCAGTAAAACAGAGCTCCAAGCTCCTTAAAAGAGAGGAAAAGGGCAAACATTGCTTTCTTTTGCCACAAGCATTATCACACGGCAAAGAGGGGCTCAGCACAACAAAAGAGAAAGAAGCTAATGAGCTGCTGCTAGTTTGGCAGTCCTAACGCCGTATATGAGACTTATACAGTGGGCAACTTGTTTCCTCTGCCTCCTTACCTTGGTGGTACTGGGGTGAAATTTCTTTTGCAGCTTGGTTGCTGAATTGTACCAGTTGTAATCAAGGTCATGACATTTCTCCCGAACACCCTCAGTATCGATTCTTCATTCTGTTTTGTTTTGAAAATGTTAACAGCACACACTGGATACATATCAATATAATGAAAAACGGGGGGATGTCAGGGAAAGCTGTTTGTAGCACTCAGTACTGCTGCTTTAAGAGCTGGCTGTGCAGCACAGAGAATAAGCAGTGTGCACTAGTCTAGAATGAAATGGGCTACAAATAAATTATTAAGCTTTTCTAGGAGGCGGACGGGACATTTTCACCTAGGCTGCAATGCGTGTCATCACATACAGAAAAAGGATAAACAGGCTTGGGCCGACTTGATGAAAATTGATAGTGACTTACACATCCCTACTCAAAACCAGTCATATCCAGATTAAGGCAGCCTCAGACAGCAATTTCCAGAATAATCCTACGTAACACTTTCCAGGCCTTCCTAATCATTAGTATGTGTTGATTGGAAAAGGGCTTTAATGTGCTCATTCAAAGATTCCATGTTTGTTTGCTGAATAATTAGAGGGGAAACATTTTCAAGTTTGTCTTTTCATATTCACTTGGTCCTGTGGCCTGTGAAAGGCAAAGATGTCTGTGTGGAAGATCCCTGCTGTAGAAAGTCATTCTGCAATTTTTAGCTGGCTGTTTTGGTCTGATTAGATATATCTTTGCATGATAACATGATTTCCTCTCGAGGCAAAATTTTCAAATCCAGTACATCCATTAGGACTTTTTTGGGAAAAAAAAAGAAAAAAATCAGTCTCAGCCCACAGTTTGAAAGTTAGTGCAGTTTATGCAGGCAATCTGCCCTGCTTCTCTCACGAAAAAATGACACTATATTTTTTCTTCCAATGAGAACAGTAAAGGAAACACCATAGCAAGGATATGTTTCTAAATAGTGTTTCAGATGGACATTGGGCAACCAAGAGCAATTCAAATTCTCAAATTCTAATTACACTCATTATAAATCTCTTCCAGCTTCCTAACCTTGAAGCATTTGCTGTCCTAGGTCCAAATTTCTTGTCAACTTCTATGATGCCATGATGTGGGACATCATGTTTGGAGCACACATGGCAAAATATAATTAATTTTAAGGTTAAATGACTGTCTTTACTTGCCATCCTAGCACTGCCTCTGAACCCCCATTCTCCACCTTTTCAGAGAGAAGGGGAAGGGTGGAATTCACCCTTTTGAAGTTTCCCAGTGTTGGACAGGACCTCAAGAGGTCATCATCTTCATACCCCTTCAGAGAACAAGGATCAGTTATACCTAAGCCACCACACCTAAGCCTAAATGTAAAAATCATCATTAATTTTGACTTGCACCTTGTTATCTTGCTCTAATGCTTTCATAAATCTTGTGACTAGATTTTCCTCCCTTACATATAATTTAAATCTCATTTGTTGCAAAGCAAGCTGGTTTCTTCTGGCCCTTCCTCTTTTGGACTCAGAGGATAACTGATCACCTTTTTATAACAAAAACTGCTACAAATTGGGAGGTCATTATCACCCTTCTTTCTTCCTTTCCTTTTTACTAAATGCAATAAGGCTAGCTCATTCAGCCTTTCATCTTTGGCCATATTTGTTACAAACTGATCATTCCTGATGCTTTGTTCTGGATTATCTCCAGTTGGTGTACATTTGTCTTTAAGTGCAATGTCCCCAGATCAGATACAGTACTTCCACTGAGGCTTCTCCAGTGGCAAGTAGAGCAGAATAATTTCATTTCTCTGTCTTACATCCAACAGTGCTCTTAAAAACATCCCAGAATGAGACTTGTTCTTTTGCGGCAGCCTCATACACATTTGTGGCACACTGTAAACTTCAGATACTTTTTCTCCCCAATTGTTACCTGGCCCATTTTAAATCCTCAGTCCCAAGTTCCCAGGCTCCACGTGTCCTTTGCAAATCAACATTTTACTGCATTCAGACAGAAGATACCTTGCTTTGGGATCTATGTAGTCTTCCAAATGCTGCACCCCTTCTTAAGTAAGACAGGCGCTCCCCCTGCTCCATCAGTCACATCACCGGTGGCAGTATTGAACAGAACACAGTCAAAAGCAGATTTCCCTGTACAGATCAACCCTGTGCTCCCAGGTTGATCACAAACCATTATTAACTACAGTTCATCTGAGGCTTTCAATGTGTTCAAATACTAAAAGGAAAGGGAGTTTCTTTGACAGGAATAAATAAATTATAACTTCAATTTCAGTATGACTCAGTTTGGTATTCCTACAAATGGAAGGAAATTTCACCCAGGCAGTTGTATCTCAGGTTGCCCTAATACTTTTTTTTTTTTTTTTTTTTTTTTTAAATAAAGCTGCTGCTTCACCTCAATAGAAGGAACGTGTTACCTTTAACCTGGGTAAACTGCATTGCTTTTAAAAGACATAAATGCTCTGAAAAATGTAAGTGTTGGGAAAAGCTATGGAATAATTTCATGTGTCAGTGATCAAGATCTGGATCTGGAGTTGCATTGAGAAGCAGTGGCTGTACAATGGAGATATATTTAATGTATCCTGTCCAAGAGAGAGAGAGCAGCTTTCCTCTTTCTTGAGAAGCACTTTCTAGAGCTTCCGAGAGGCTTCTACCCTCAGCTCAATGCACAATGAAATCCATTCATTTTTTGTAAATTAAAGTGTTGGTCACTGTTGGTGAATCTTTGACCAAGAAGAAAGGATCAGAGCACGATACACTGCTACATATATTGCTCCTTTGCTAATACAACGTTATAACTATGGGTTGAACATAACCTCTGTTAACATTGAGAAATTAATACTTGATGTTCAGGGCCAAGGGGCAGTATTAAGACACATCAAAAGGTTTTTCCTCCTTCGTGAGTTGTTCCTTGTTTCAGCAAGAACAATCCTTCCCAACGCTGGTTTCTCGTAGACATCCCTCTAAAGACTTAGTTGCAATCTGTGAAAGTGGAAACACATTTTAAGTGGTATCACTCCTTCTTGTTCTAGTGTGTCTTCTGATTTACTCTGGAGGGGGCTCTGGAAATGTCTATACAACTGTAAGAGAGAATATGCTTACAGAGAAGTAGTCATTAAGCAGTAGATTAAAGCATTACCTTGTGTAATTTTATTCTTACTATTGTTACTGCACAAACTTGTAGACATTTCTGTCAACCCCTCTACCTCCTGAATCATATTGTGAATGAAAGTGATAGTGACCCTGGCTGGTCAATCGTTGTTGTGGCCCTCTTCAGTGAGTCTGAGACTACCTTGGCTCCCACAGCATATTATAAAAGCACTCAGAGTCACAGACAACAGAAACTGCTGCCCAGATTTTTAAAAGTCCACTCCTTAATCAATTCCAGGTTTTGAGTGTTCATTTGCAGGGAGCTGCTGATGCCCTCAGTTACCATTAGGTCCAATTGGCATCGAAGCTTTTCAGTACATTACAAAATCAGCATGAAAGTACTTACTTAATCTGAGTACATAAAATCGGTGACCACTTCTGGCACTGGTACAAATACAGAGTTGTATTATTATGAACCATTATGCTTGCAGTTAAAGGCAAGGGGAGCAATTTATTAACACGAAACAGGCACTTCCTCAGTGGCACTTGTAGGAGCTGAAGTACTGTCCTTCTCCAGAACAGAGGTAAGATTAGTATCCACGTCATGTTAGCCAAAGAAGCAGGGTAAAAGTCGTGAGCATAGGCTTTCTCACTTGAAAGAGAGGGCTCACACTTAGATCAGGTAATCACATCAATACAAAGTATTTAATGGCTACTCTGCACTAAGCAATGCTCTCTAATAACAGGTACTGACAAAAACAATCCAGAGAGAAAATATACCTTCTTTTTACACACATATTATGTAAGCCAAATGTTATTCCTCAATATTGCGTTTTTAAACAGGGTGCACCCAGCTGTTTAAAAAAAAATCTGCGCTGAAAAAATAATTTCTCACCAAGAATAAAATGCAACAAAAGGTAGATCAAGAGGAACTCAGAGCTCTCCATGGCAAAGCGGAGGAGAATGAAGCCAGCTTGGTACCTTGGGGCTGGCAGATCTGGAATTCCTTTCATCATAAGCACTGTTTCACTTCACCTCAATGCGACATGCTGGTGAATTCTGAGGTTAATTATTAGATTATTCTAATACACATCAAAGGCTTTTGGAGGCTCCTCAGTTTTCACAGTTTAATATGTTCATTTATCAGGTGCAAGTAGGAGAAATGATAACTAATTAAATGATTTTTTTTTAAGACTTTTAAAATTATCTATTCTTTTCATACTCCACTCATTGGATACTGCAGAAGCTGCAAAGTAATGCTAAAAGGGACATCTGGGTTCCAGTAGCTTGCATGCTTCGAAATCATGGACCAGTTGACATTTGAGTTTTTTACTTAAAATGCGATAGCATCAAAACTGACCTGTATATTCTTCATGCCAGAGCAAGCACCCACTGAGGTCAATGGATATCTTCCCAGATAGCTTTAGAAGTAATACTTCTTTTTTTCCAACAGTTCTGATTTTGGCTGGTATAGAGTTAATTTTCTTCACAGTAGCTGGCATGGGGCTGTGCTTTGGATTTGTGCTGGAAACCGTGTAGATAACACACGGATGTTCTCGTTACCTCTGAGCAGGGCTGACACAGAGCCAAGGCCTTTTCTGCTCCTCACCCCACCCCACCAGCGAGGAGGCTGGGGGGGCACAAGGAGCTGGGAGGGGGCACAGCCGGGACAGCTGACCCCAACTGACCCAAGGGATATTCTGTACCATGTGGTGTCATGGTCAGCATATAAAGCTGGGGGAAGGAGAAGGAAGGGGGGATGTGGGAAGTGATGGCATTTGTCTTCCGAAGTAACCTTTACGCGTGATGGAGCCCTGCTTTCCTGGAGATGGCTGGACACCTGCCTGCTGATGGGAAGGAATGAATGAATTCCTTGTTTCTCTTTGCTGGCCTACACAGCTGTTGCTTTATCTGTTAAACTGTCTTTACCTCAACCCATGAGTTTTCTCACTTTTACCCTTCCAATTCTCTCCCCCATCCCACCAGGGGAGGGTGAGCAAGCAGCTGTGTGGTGCTTAGTTGCTGGCTGGGGTTAAACCATGACACGAACAGGTCAGCAATCCTCACCATGATTTAGATAAAGAATTTTTCAGCTTTCTAGTCCAACACCTTTTCAAAGGTGCAGACTTCTGTTTTGAACTTGAAGATGCCTTGCCAACAATCATCTACTGGCAGTAAGACAGGGGTAGAATTCAGGAGTACAAAGAAATTACTTGCTGAAAATTTTTCTGTTGTTCTTTTATTACCTCAAATCAAGGGCAGTGGGGGAAGGGGTGGGGCCCTTCATTCCAAGAAGAATATGCAGTTGAAAGAATTAATAAGATCAAAATTGTCTTCTACAGTAATACAAAACACAGGTGTGTTCCTGTATGCGTCTGGTCCAAAATATAGCAAAAGGGCTTACTCGATGAGTGGCAAGAGCTGAATGAGAGGAAGTTTCTTAGTCCTGTCCTAGCAGAGTGACACAAGACTCTGCAAAGCATCAGGCTGCAAAAGGAGATCTAAGGAAAACACAGAAGCTGCTTTCACTTTAGAGTCCATGCTTCCACAGAAAAATTGTGTCCAGTTGGGATTTTTCCTGAAATAACAGGGGACAAATAGAGAAGTACAGTGGCCCAACCACAGCCTAAGTTACTTATCACTAAGGCACACAGGCCTCTCTGAAAAAAATCCAGGAACTGCAGTGGATTGATGAATTTTTTTAGATTTTATTTATTGCATCAGGGCAACTATACAAACTTAATAATAGACTATGGTAGCTCTGAGGGAAGTGCTTTAAGCTCTTGCACTAGGATCTGAACTGAAGTGTCTCCTTAGCTACAGGTGGATGTAAAGGGAGGCCTTTACAGGCAGTAAGAGGTATGAGAAGAAACTGTTGACTTGTTTAAAAAAGAAATCTGAAGAATGGCTGCAGCATTGAGGGGAAGGGGAAGGGTATCAACTCAGCATTTCTGGACACTAAATAATTACAGTATGTCATCTTGTACATCCAAAATCTGTACTCATCATTGAACATCCTGGACTTTAAATATAAGTGAAACCACAAAAATGCAATATAGACCAGAATTATATATTATTTACTGGAATACTTCTTGGCCTGCATGCATTGTATCCATTGTGTATTTCTTTATTCTGATAATGTATCTGAATTCTGGAAAAAAAAAAAAAAAAAAAAAAGAAACAACAAAACCCCCTTTCAGATACTTCTTGCTTTCTTCCTTTAGGCATTCCCAAATTATACTCTATTTTCTATGAAAGTCTATTTTTTTCTATGAAAGTCTATTTTTTTCTATGAAAGTCTATTTTTTTCTATGAATCCACCACCATTCACGCTGTAGCAAAACCTTTTCCACCTTATGTCTCTATATCCATCAATATGTTTCATTTTAACCTCTAATGACTTGAGGCTTATCTAGTACAAATGTGATTTTCCTACTTGCAGCAGACATTCTGGATTTTGACTATATTTCCCATTAGTTTTTCAATATTCTGTATTATGAGCAGGTTAAGAAGAAATAATTCTTTTTAAAATCCACTTTGAAATGTAATTTCCCTCGTTATCTTTTTCTGGAAAAGATTCATTTTTCTTCTCTTGATTACAAAATTTCAAATTGCTTGTGCTACTTGATTGCAAACTGATATATCTGGAAGTCAGTGAGCGGTTGTGGCCTGTTTTAGGTTTGTGTTGTAGAACTGAGTTTCGCTTTCCTAAATGGCTTGTGGAAGAGTGTCATTCACAATTACAAAGGCAAGTGTGAGGATTTGAATGCAAAGGCTATAGTGCCCTATATACATAAATATGTACATATGTGTATGTATGTATTCTCTCAGGGGATTACATACCTCAGTGTTACAACATTTTTCTTTTAGCTCAGGTTTCAGAAACCTACACTTGTAGGGCTGGAAAGACTTGGGTCTACCCCCTTGGGCCTCATATGGGTGACTTGAGCAGCTATAGAGACAGATTTGAGGTCACAGATCTATTGCGTGCAGTGAGTGCACTCAGGCCTGGGTGAGACCCCCGGACCTCAGCCCTCTGTGCTGTCTTTGTAAATGTATTAGGTCAACCGATATCATCTTAGTTAGGGCAACCTGCCCTCTGTCTCTGCTGTGTTGTTGTCAGCATTGCTGCCTCCTGTTTCCTTTCAGGTATAAGGTCTCTCCCCATCCCGGCATGCCGCTGGAAGGAGCACCTACCTGTACCTTCCATACCCTTCGTTCCCTGAACAAGCAGCAAGTATTCATGACACTTAGGAATGACTCTTTGGTCCAAAAACTCCAATCTCCCCGCAAAGTGACAGAAATTTCCACCAGTTGCAAAACATACCAGATTCCCAGATCACCAAGATCTTTCTGAATGATGTACCACACATGGTAGGACACTCAGCACATTTCTTGTATTGCACAAGCACACCAAAAACGTAGCTTTGTGCTCAGGCCTATAGAAATAAGCAGAGGGTTCATTTCCTCAGCTGAGCAGACACAAATATCCATCAATACCTCAAACACTTTTTGACTATTATGCTTCTGAACAACTTTAAACTTCTGGATAGTGCACCGATAGGCACTTTATAGACAGGTAGGCAGCTGGAAATTACTAACGTGTGATTTCTACTGATCACACCAGCAAACAAAATATGCTCCTACTCAGCTGGCAATCTGAAGCATTAAACTCAGTTTCTGATTCAGTTCCTCAGTGGGTGTATCTCCAGGTAGAATTCCCTTATCTCTCCTTTATCCTGCCAGATATGGCAATATGCTCCTTTTTTACTTTTAAATCTCTCACGATTTGAAAAGTGCTTTAGTTATGCAGAAATGATAGAGCTTCTTTTCTGGAAAATGCTCTCCATTATTTCTTTGTGCAGTAATCTTTGAACTATGGAAGGAGAAGTCACTGCTATTGCTCTGACTAATGACCTAAAGGCTTATGCCAAAAAACACATCAGCAGCCAGGTTTGTGCCCTTCTCTTCCTGTAATCACTGTGAAGGAACTTCTTGTGCAAAGGTACGCAGTATCCCAGGTCCTTACACAAAATGGAAAATATCAGGCAAAATACTACATCTCAAAAGTAAATACATAAATGTTCAGTTACCAGAAACAATAACTTTGTCCTCACCTGGCAGCTTTGTGACTGTGTGGAAAGTAAACTCCAGAAAGTACCTGAACCTCTCATGACGGCTACAAGCTTATATTGGGCAACGGTGATTTGAATGACATGCCAAATGATCTACGCCACAGGGAGCAGACTGAATGCAAAATTGTCTGTACCATCAGAAGTGTATTTGAAGACTATGTGAACTACTTTTGGCACTAAGCTTCCTATGGGTTATTTTCTGATTGATCTTTTGGCCACCCGTGACTGTTTCCCTATCTATGCTTATTTTGAGAGAGATTTAAGGGATGCTTTGGCTATCATAAATCATTCAAATTTTTACCCCATGTAGAATATCTGCTTATACTGTTTGGGCCAGCTTTGATTATTCCTTCTCTTTCTCAGACAGTAAATGTTGTTGCTGAGCAATAACATTAGTCACAAAAGAACTCCCCCAAACCAATTTTGATTTGTGAGATACTAGATGAGAATGTAATTTGCCAGGAAAACCCAGCCCTTTAGTTTCTATACATTTTTGTGCAGTTTACTTTTTTTTTTTTTCCCTGCAGAATGTTTTGGATCTCCAAGTTTCTTTCAATTCTGTTCAGTTACTCATGACAAATAGGCTGCTGCAGCAACTTTTGCATGCTAATGTGTCAGATACTGATGCTATTTACATGAGATCTCATTTAAGAGCTTAAACACACATCTTTACATGTTGCAGCATTTACAGATTCAAAGATAGCAGGGAGAATGGCATTATGTCACTTACCATCATTCCTTGTTTTGCTGTGTGAGAACACAGAGTGGCAGCTTCAGATTTATTTTATACTCCTTTTTTGACTAAACATACTGGTAATATCAGGTTTAGTTTTATTTTCTGGGATATGTGTGTGGTATACCCAAAGAAATGGATTTAGCATTTTTTTCTGCATTTGATCATAGAACTGGAAGTATTGAATCTTGAAAGAGACAGAAGTAAAACCTTTAAGAAGGTTTGGAATTAACTAGCTGTTAACAAATATATGCATTAAAAAAACCCTCAGATAGTTCAGTGTTTTTAGTTTTAAAAAAAAAAAAAAATATAGCCTTTTTCTTTCCTAACTCAGTATTACTTCTATGGTATAATGTGGGGTTATAATTATACTTTCCCTCTAGTTTGTTGTAGGATCATCTGGGAAAGCAAATCAGATAAGTGAAAGGGGAAGGGG
>KL254841.1:11283-33496 GCA_000699545.1 Podiceps cristatus | reverse complement strand
GAAAGAGGCAGTGATTAAAAGTGACACAAAGAAAACTCTGGGTATTAGGGAAAAAAATATCCACAGGAGGAGTTAAGGGCTGGGACAGGTTCCCCAGAGAGGGAATGGAATTGCCATCCTTGGAGATGTTCAAAGCTTGGTGGGATAAGACCCTTAGAAATGTGATCTTACTGTGAAGTTAGCAGAACTTTGAGCAGAAAGTTGGATTTATGGCCTCCGGAGGTCCCTTCCAAGCTGAATTATTCTATGATGGAGCTTCTTCATACCATGTAGCTGTTGCAAGCATGTTTTGGGGAAGAGGACAGGATTCTTAAGTTTTTTCTGTTGTCCTCTCAGACCATGGGTTTACTAACCTTTCAGGTATTCTGCAATAACCATTTCTTCTCAAAGACTTTTAATGACCTCAAGGATTTGTAGACAGAGGTGCTGTCATTTGAAGTATTTAGATGAAGTTTTATGGCATAGGCAGGTAGTACTTCCAAGAAAGGGTATTCAAAAGCACTCAGTATTGGCCTAAGTAGTTCCACTGACCTCATCAAGTATTTTACCGTGGATGTGAATGGCGACAGTGTTAGGTCAAAGCCGAGTACTTTAGAAAATCCTGTCAATAGTCTTTTGGGAAAGTCTACGGTTTGGAAAACCCATAATTAGAAACTTAATGAATCAAAGTACCATAATGAACGTTGTGAATTTCCTAACTAAGCATGTTAAATTTTAGGAGGTGTCTCTAACTTCCGACAGTCACCAGAGGAATCAAAATAATAAATAATTCTCCAAAGTTCCCTTTCCAAAAACCATGGCAACAAGAAGATGAAAGAGGTACAAACATGTACTGCAACATTAGAGCTACAAAGAAAAGAAAAGAAGCCTACAAAAAGAATTCAATACTACTAATAAAAATACAGACTAATTTGAATAATTTTTCAAAATGACAGCTATTTTACTAATGAATCACTAAAATATTTTTCATTCAATCAAACAATATTTTAGAAATTGTGGTACATAGAAAGGATATCCCTTGCTGTGCAAAGAAACATAATATGTGCTCCATGGAGTAGGAAACTTTAATGATATATGCAGTTTTGTTATTAAAAGTGAGTTATATATTTTGCTGTACAGTGGAAAATTGTGACCCAGTATAACATATCTTCACATTGTTTATAACTTGAGGAAAATCAACATTCTGGGTTCTCAGTTCGCACAGTAGGAATTACATTTATTTTGGCCAAATGTAATTTATATAACTGCAAGGAACAATAAAACATGAACTTTATAGTGTTTTCTTACCTAAAAATAATATAGAGCTTGTAAAAGTGAAGAGATTATTATTGTAAAGAAAAAGACAGTACCTTAAAAGCTGAAGCTCATTTTACAGCTATGTAAAACTTATCCCAGCTCAAGTATTAAGGCACCTGTGTCCGCATTTTCATTTGAGCACAGTAATCTTTGATAGTAAACTTTGTTTTCTCAGTAACAGCAATCACTGCTGCAGGAAAAAAACACTTGTTTCATACACCATACACCTTTTCTTACTTGTCAGGAAGCTGGATTCACCAAAGTTCTGTGGAACTCTACAAAGATTTGTGCCCTTCAGCAATATGGGTAAACAATGGGTCATCCACAAGGCTCCTATCCTGTCCTGTCCTGTCCTGTCCTGTCCTATCCTATCCTATGCTATCCTATCCCATCCCATCCCATCCCATCCCATCCCATCCCATCCCATCCCATCCCATCCCATCCCATCCCATCCCATTCTATCTTATTCCATCCTTTCTTAATGGCTTCGTCTATACTAATACATTAAACATCATCAAAGCACAAGTGCAGCGGAGCTGGATCTTGTTCATCTCTGCTTTTGAGTGGTTTGAACAGCCCAAGCAAACCAACTCTCTCCTGAATGACTCTTGGAGAGTTTGCAGTCTAGCTTGTACCAGGGATTATTCTCAATAAACAGTAGGACGCAGTTGTCTTGTTGTAGAGGCTAAAATAATTTAAGAGTTGTGGGTGGACTGCACCAGCTGGACCCTGGGACGGTGACTGAGCTTTGACATTGTTTAGTTATTAATATAATGTAACAGTTAGACTGAAATATATTTGGTTTATCAGAACACACTCCAGTGACACAGACAGTAAAAGCAATAAAATCTGTCATAAGTGATTAATTATTTTTCTTATCCTTTCTGTGATGGGACAATATACACAGGGAGAAGCAGTGCTTCAGTTTTACAGACAGGGAAAATAAACTCCAGAGATAAGGAAGTGAATCTTCTAAAATCTCATGAAGGATTGTGCCAGAGCTGGGAACAATTGAATTGATCTCTTGTTTTCCAGTCCTTTGCTTTTTTTACAAGTTCATTTAAATTCTTTTCTCACTGAAAGGGGATACTGCACTATAATTATAGAGAATGTTCTATTGAAAACACGAAAATGGAACAATAAAAAAAAAAAAAGAGACAATACCACCAATGACAGCATAAACTGTAATCTTGCAAAACCATATGTACCACAACTAAGTCATGTGTATTCTTTCAATGAGGTTTCCAAATAATCATCATGAAGCCGTATAATACCATTTGTAAGGCTGGAGATGGTTGCATTACACCTCACTGGAGGCCGCAACTGGGACATGAGTGCTGCACAGAGTCCCCATTTCCTGCTACGCTGATCACCGCTGTTCCAACATATCCTGTGCTCATTAGATCTCTCTTGCTCGTACACAACTGATGCATGCGTATGCAGCAGCCACCTGTCTGGAGCGGATTTTTTGCTTTCTAATGGGGTGAAGCTAGTGGTTCAAGGCCCTTGCTATTACTTGCCACTCTAAAGCAAAGACTACATGAATCATAGAATCATAGAATCATAGAAAGGTCTGGGTTGGAAGGGACCCCAAAGATCAGAGAGTTCCAACCCCCCTGCCATAGGCAGGGACACCAAGCTCCAGGTAATCATTAAAAAGCAAGCAAATCTCATATGGGACATTCTGCTTGGGAGTGCTAGCAGAACGGTTGGTAGAACTTGCTTTCTTAGTTTTGGAAACTGCATTCTTGATGTAATACTCACAGATAGGGAGGGATGACATTTTGCACACTTGGCTTTAGGCACTTGCAGGAGACACCTAAATTAGGTATCAATAGAAAGAGATGGGGATCTGCAAAGGCCGAATCAGATCACCTAAAACTGAGCAGTCTTCAAGACAAGGACATCCCTTGTCATTAGACAAAAATAAGCCTTCGTTCTTATTTAAATGACACAACTTATAACTGAAATGGGATGAATCTAGTATGTACACCTTATTTAAAACTGCCAAAATAAGCACTCTGGTTTTTTCAAACTCGTAACACCAGGAGCAAGTGATGAGTTCGAAAGGTCGTTGCTTTTTTTTCACAAAACCACAGTGAATTTCCAGGGCTTTCCCTTAAAATCTAGTCCTCCAGCCATTTGCTTTTTTTTCTCAATGAATTCCTTATTCATTTCCTAATGTTTGGTAGTAACTATGAAGCAGGATCACAGGAAAATTAATTTGAATCCTTAAAATGGAAACCAATATACACATTTTAAAAATTACATAGTTTTGATTATTTTTAATGGAAAACTTTATTTTTCAGTGAAATGCCAGATTTTCTTGGAAATAACCATTGTGGAAACACTCTGGAAGATACGTCTAAAGTACAAGAAAAACTTTTAAAGAGAAAAAAATTTTTTTTTTTTTTTTTTTTTTTTTTTTTTTTTTTTTTTTTTTTTTGTCACAGTTTCAGACCATTTGGACTATCTAAATCTCCTACAGGGTAGTTCTCTCTGTGTTGTTGAGGCAGGGTGTATTGCTAGCACTCCTGGACATGAGGCTTTCTGGAAGATTTCAGCCAAGTACCACTAAAGAACAGGGGCAACGTCAGACACCCAGGACCTCCATTTGGAAGAGACTCAACAGTTCCTTTGAAACAGTATTTTAGTTTTCAAAATAATACTTTTAGAATACTCTTTTTTAAAAAATGAAATTTTCTTAAGAAAAAATTATGCTTTAGAAAAAAACACTCAATTTTGCACAGAAAAATGTAGAAACGTTTCTAACAGGATGCTCTTCCCACTGCAAAGCTGAGTAATTGTGTGATATTCACTTTTCTTCCTTCCTTTCTTTTCCTGTTATTGAATATGTACAGTAGTTTTATCACATCTAAAGGACATTACTATTCCAAAAGAATGGGTTGCTGGCAATAGAGCTAATGGACCACTGAGCACATTTTTGGATAAAATATTTTTAAAATAAGTTTCCCTTTTTGTTGATACTTTGTCATTTTTGTGGTTCATTTCTGTTAATTGCCTCTAATGACTGGAAAACCCATCACAAATTGCTGAATTGCAAAGCAGCAATAAAGTGGATAAATGCAATAAAAACAAGGTAATGGATCACAAAATGTACTTTGCATATTTATTTGGACAACTATAGTTTATTTTTTTAATGATGCTCTATTGTATCCAATAAATGGTTCTATGATCTGTTTTGTGAGTGACAATAAAACTTTGGTAGCACCAGTTCTCAGGGCATTCCATGCTAAGGGAGGAGACAGATGGATCACATTCTTTGTCACGGCTGCTCTATTTTGTGTAGTGGAACAAACAAGGAACTTTAAAGGAAAATATGAAAACAAGGGGATGACTTTCATTTACACTGAGGTTCACTGATGTTATTCCAGCAATGTAAAGGGACCTGATAAACTAAATGTAAAGAGGTTTCAATGTGATTAAGAGTCAGATCCACTGTAATTATTGTGAAGTGCCTATGAATAAACCCAAAATGCTGAGAAAACTGCAAGTATAAAACACAGATAAAACAGAATTGCCTTTGAGGTCATAAGAAACAAGGACAACGAGCGAGTACATGGCATATAAAATGACAGGGAAGGGGGAAAGAAAATTCTCATCAGTGCTGGGGAAAAGTCCCGTTTTGAGGTCAATTCCTACTGTCTTTAATTCCTGAGGCACAGCAGACTGCTGTTAAGGAGTTCAGGGCTGACTCCTTTTTGAAGAGCACCATGAAATCTTTAATGTTCACACAGTGCAGCTCTGTCCCCAGGAGAAAAAGGTCTGAAAAACAGGCCAGAAAACCCAGCAGCTTCTTTGAGGTCATCCTGTTCAAGGTGTGGGGTTTCCTGCCAGTGCTGTGGGCAGGCAATGTGCCTCCACATCCATCAGAGAAATCCCCAGAAGAAAGAATTTCATGGATCTGAGAATATCCATAGGGGGCCTCAGCCTTTTAATCTAAACTGTTTTTCTTTTAGTATTTTCCTGTTTTTTCCTGACAACTGGGGTATTATGGAAAGCGCAGTAAACATGTAGGAATGCGAAGTTATGCTTCCCATATGAGTGTAATAAAAACATTGAAATTTCTTGCTAAAATCTTGTGATATCCTTTGAATGCTGTATGTGAAATACACAACCCTGGAAAAATGTGATTAAAATGTACTTACTGCAGGGTTCTGATAAGATAGCACACAACTTAGTATTCATCCCAATGTGGTGTGCATTATTTTATTACTCAGGCTACTAATATTGTGACTACTAATGTTGTGCCTAATATTTATACACAATTATATATATATACACACACAGCTATATGCAAATATATTCATATGGAGAACTCTGCCAAGAGATCAATCGTCTGCTTTATTCCCCAAGCATGTGTACATCTGTGCGGCTTTATGAATAGAAGTTATCTTCTTGACTTATTCCATGTAAAGCCATGCTTAAATGCAATTATAGTGAAGAACTGAGAGCCTCAGAGGAATGCAAAACTGTTTGAGTTTATCACATTTGTGATATAATGGGAGCATATTTAGAAACATTTTGAGTTTTACGATCAAAACTGAGAGTTAAAATAATTTTCTTTTTAATGAAAACGGTGTAATCACAATATTGGTATTTTGCTGTTAATGGGGAATGTTAACTTGCTGTTCAACATGAGATGTAAATTGTGTCCTTCCTCTGGGACCATAAAGGAAAGAAGGCTTTTCTGCTTTGTGGTTCACGATATTTGCACTGAACAATTCCTACTCCATTTTTTAACTGTTAATGTCCTCCTTGTGCAGGGTAGGACAGATGAGAGAAGCAGAGATTTGCAATCCCAGCAGCGTACTCCCAAAATGAGCCAGGAAGCCTGATGAGGTGAACGACTTCCAGAAAACAATTACTCAGAAGCCCAGCTACTCTCCTGGACTGAATCTGGGAGACCACAGCTACATCCTGTTTCATGCTCTGGGCTGAGAATAATTTTATCACAGTTGCTCTTAAAAATTTAGCTGCAACTGGCATGAATCTAATCTGCTCACTTTTAAACTATGTAGAACACCTAATGTCCAGACAGAAAGCCAGGAACATGATTGCTGTCCATTAAATTACTTCCTCTTGCTCAAATAGCCAGACCTCTGGTACACAACAAGGAGAAAACACAACCCTTAAAAAGTGAGGCCAAATAAAAAATATGCTGCTGCATTAAGAAAATTTGGGAAACACGGGGAATGGATATCTGATGGAAACATGCACATTTCATAGAAATGTATTACAATTTCTCCTTTTCTTTACTGAACGGAATAGCCACATCGACTGGGTTGCACGGTATGAAAACACACTATGATGAAAACCGGGCTCACAAGGGTAGCGTAAAACAATTAGTCATGTTTAAGAAAAGAGCAACACTACAATTTAAAGGAATTTATATGAAAATAAACATGGACTGAAGGAGAGTGGGATTAGACATTTATGAGACTGGATGATGAAAGCTATTGCACCATCTTGGATTAGTCCCTTTTTTATCTTTACTACCATATTTTTGCAACATGCTTGAAGTAGTAAATTGCTCTTGTAAATGCTCCTTTTGATTTCATGTTCGTGCAATAAACTCCCACACAAAATTTTTGCATTTTAAGAAAGTAGTCATGTCCTGGTTGATATAAACCTGTGATACTCTAACCTGTTTCTGATATGTCCTGTTTTCTAACCACGCACTGACACAGAGGTCAAGCCTGGGAACTTACTGACAGTAACAAGACAGCAAGAACCTCACAGTTATTCCAAAGGCAATAACAAATTTGAACAGTTTGAAACAGCCAATGAACCAAGGGGAAAGTGGAGGGCATGGATCAACTACCCCCCTCCCTGCCTCAAGCCTGGAGGATTTCATGGCAACAAATACCCACTAGCAAACTGATTTTGAAAAATTAGACTTGGTCTGAGTGAGGAATAACCGCTGGCAGGAATAACAGGGCAAAGAAAAGACAAGTATCTGAGACTGCAATTAAATCCTGTGGGACTGGCAATGGAGGAAAGCTTACAGCCTTAACAAAACACCCCAGGCAAAATCTGTGCTTCTTTACTGGGAAACAGAAACATTTTGAGCTGCAGAGCCTGGGACACTGTCCCACTCTCTCCAAGTCCCCACATTTCAGTGCACCAGAGGGAGAGCTGTGCTGGTGGGGGTATTTGCTGACTACAGCCTGAGGGGCTCCATGGGTATGCCTGTAGTGCTCGTCCTGTGAGGGTTTCAGCCCTTCCTCAGGACCAGACTTAGACACCAAAAAGCCGTTAGCTTTCAGGCCTGCGCTATGAACACCAGCTGTACCGGGACACGAGCTTCAGCTGGGTACTCAAGTACCCTCATACTCGCCGATGTCTCCCAGCACATGATTCCCTTCTCATTCTCCTTTTCTTCCACCCACTGTTGTTGTTTGGATTTATGATGCAAGTAAATATTGTAGACAATAAAAACCTCCTAGTGATGCTGTTAAAAGGTAATAGATCGGGAGAGATTCACATAGTTTAACTATCCTAAACTAGGAAGCCAATTCCTCTAAACTAATGGAACATAGACCCCAAAGGGACCTCTGCAAGAGCCTGGCTGTCTCAGCTTGTCTATAAGAAGCATGAACTGGATACCTGAAGTCAGGCAGTGTGAATAACCTTCTCCTCCGTGTCTCCCTCCCTCCTCCTCATTCTTTCTCAGATGCCTCCATCTGTTCTTTTAGCACAGGGAAGCTTCTCAAAGTGCCTTTTTTTTCTTTTTCTTTTTTTTTTTTTTTTTTTTGCGGTTTAGTTCTCCGTGTACTCCTTTGAATAAGGAGTTCCTCTTCCCCTTTGAGAAGAACACTGTCTCCTCTCTGAAAGAAAGGGGAGGGGGTCTAGTTCATAAGTGATCAGCATGCAGCGTTCTCCTGCAAAACGTGATGTTTTGTTTAAGTATCACTGCTGGACCTCGCACAGCTTGCAAATATTTCCTGCTGTCTTTGTAGCTCAGATTTCATTGTTGTCTTCAGGATTGCTCTTTGCGCTGAACCTAATGGAAGCATTTAGACTAGTAGGGGAAAGCAAGCATATACACTAAATATCAGCAGATACACAGCAATGGATAGTCTTCCTTTGAATACTCAGGTAGGAAAAATAGCTCAAATTTCATCTGTATTCAACATGTGAGGAACCTCTCTCGAGATGCATATATGACAGTCTTATTGCACCCTGGGATAGGTATGGTTGACTTGATTATCTGTGGTTCGTTTGGGTTTTGTTTTCTTCCTCCAACCTGTAGATAAATCTTGCTATACAGGAAACCCCTGAAACTGGGTTACTGGCATCTGCAGACCCAGTGCTGTGTGAACCTCGATCTCCTTATCCCACAAATAGCTCTGTTTGGGAAGCAGTTCGGCTAAACATGAATGTTAAAATTTATATATATATGTGTATGTATTTGTCAGTTTGTAATCACAAAGCTTAGAGAGGTCTCAAGTAAAACAGGATTTCCATGCGTATCTCCACACGGTGATACCAAAACCGCAGGAAGAGTAAGGTTATGTGACATCTAAGTGGCTTCATATGAATCAAGAGAGCAGAGTCAATTGCTAACTGTTTTGGCTTTCTCGGGCCTAACTGGTCAGACCAAATGTCAAAAGTTAGGTGGTGTGCATATGTAATCATTGCAAGATGCTCTGGTGACCTGAAAATATAAGATGTCAAAGTATCATGCCATTGGAATGGATGATTTAATAAAGCTGAATTTTAAATAAACGCAGGTCCTTTCCAACCTTAGTGATTCTGTGATTATTTGTATTACAAATAAAAATTTCAGTCAAAACATGAGACAAAGCATTAGAAGATGTGAATATAGACACAGAAATACTTGCTCTAGATAATTTATGAGAACAGTTAAAGGATGAGAAAATGGGAGAAAACACATCATAGTTAAAGTGTCTTGCCAGACATTTCAGGGGAAACCATTTGCAGAGCTGGGAACTGACCCCTGAGTTTTAGCCTGGTGCCTTCACTGCAGTGTTATGTGCACAGAGGTAAAGGCCATGTACTGCAATGGCTTTTGGCAGTTAAAATACGTGCAAAATCCCTGCCCAGCTAAAGTCAAAAGTATTTTACTGCTGACAGTAATAAGGCCAAAGTCCCTCTGACCCAGAGGAGTATGAGGTATCAAAGGAGCGTTGAATTTTGCTGTTGGTGGCCACCACTGCCTGCTGACAGGCTGTTCACATGTCTTTAAAGGCTACCAGTGTCCTGAGGTATCATCCTGTGTTAAACCCAATAGCCTAACTCCTTCAATTCTCCTGGCCTTCACTGAGTATATACAAAATAACAGGGCCAACTCACTTTTTTTTTTTTTTTTAATCCTTAATGCAACATATGAGGGAATTGGAGGTTTTATAGGAAGCACATTTCAGTCACAGAGGAGGACATCAGGTTGTCCAAGGAAAACAGAAACATCTATGACTTTTGTTATGCAATTACTGCATAACACTGCACTTCTTGAACATGCACAGTGATCTCACCATTCAGCTAGGTTGTGAGAGATGCCGTTTCCGTTCTTTCTTTAGTCTTTTGGACATCTGAACTCATGGCTCTTGTTTCCCACCAGAAGACCCAAGATAGGGAAGCTGAAAAGAATGGAAAGAGATCTGTGGATCATCTTTTCCTTCTCAAGTTCTTCATTCAAAGGGTCATTAGGTCAAAAAGAGGTTATACATTAATGTGTAATCACATAATTTAATGGTTTGAGGACCCACTTAATTTCCTGCTTTCATGCCAAGGATGTATCTATATTTTATCCAATCTTTTAAAGCTAGGACTGGATTTAAGATCTCCCCTTACCCATCTGAGATCTCTAAACACTAAATTCAGAGTCATGCTTACTCTTTATTGTCCTCACCGAACCCTGAATTATCTCAAAGTATCAGAAATACTTTATACTAGAGAGGGTGGGGAATAAAGGTTGAGGAACTTCTGGAATCCCTCAAAGATACCATTTCTCAAAAAAAAAAAAAAAAAAATCCTGGTAAAGAGCTTTAAAAGCTGTTTAGAGAAAGCAGCTCATGTCAACACAGAGCGCATGATTCACTTTTTAAGTTTATTCAGAACTACTAAACTTTTATCTGATGAAGTCAATGGCTCACAGTATGTGCAAAGCATGCCGCTAGCCTTCAAAGCTGTGGTCAGTTGGCAAGTTAATCTGATCACTGCAGGATAGCCTCATTCTTGCATCAAAGGAGGAATTTTTTTTTTTTTTTAGGACTTTCCCAACTCTTCTACAGGAATCTGTCTTGCCTAAACACAGGCAGGACTTGCCCCTTAAACAAATATGTGTATTAAATACTGAATTAGAAGGAAGTTTCTTATAACAGATTGAAATAGTTGACCCCCATTTTCAGTCTTACATGATCATTTGCTTAAAAAGATCACATGTGACAACTTGAACATGAGTATAGAGCCAGACTTTTATATACACAGTGGTAAGTGCATGTTCCTGTTCTGTTTTAATCATATGTTCTCTGGTTTTCAGATGTTCATTACAAAATAGATTCTTATCTTGCTTCCTGAGTTTGAAGATCTGAATTATTCTTTTTAATTGCACCATAGAGTAGCTTGTAACAGGTTAATGCCTGGATATTTATTCATGGACTACCTTTCAAATATGCAAGCCATAATAACTCTTGGTGACAAGATACTGCCTGAAAGAATAGCTCATACATTAATTCTATGGCAGATATTACAGAATAAAAAGGCCAGCTTATTAGTAAATCCACTTACTTCCTTAGTGGTTAAATTTGGACTCACAAGTACAGGAGTAACATAGGGGGAAAATAATACTTTGGTTCTACCACTACTCATTAGTGAAAATTGAGCCAAACATGCAAGAAGCAGTTCAGGTGTTACAAGAGCTGTGTTAGGAAATGTTGAGATCTAGTCCTGATTTATCTGAACTCTGCAGTCACTGACTGAATTTTGAAACATTTTTTTTTAAATAGTAGTAGTATAAAAACAGGTGCACCTATGTGCACAAAAAATCCTCCTATTTTCAAAGTTTCTTATGCTTACCATGCATAAAGATGGCATCTGCATTTATACAGCCAGCTAATTACTGACAGCTGCTTTGTCCAGTGTTTTACATAGACTGAGAACAAGATATGTGTCAAAAGTTAATAGTGAAATTCTAGACAATGGTACAAGAGAAAAGAAACAGAGTAATAAGATCTTACAAAGATTAAATTGGTAAAATATAGCTATGAATCATATAAATCAAGGAGAGTAAAAATCAAAAGAAAATATCTTTAAACCTAAAGGAGGACAGTCTATCCAGGTGATAGCAAAAGGAAAAAGCTGGAAATACTGAGATTGGAAGAAATTTATAGAAGCTGAGACCCCAAACAAACTTTCTCACTTCACAAGAAAGCCCCAAACATTTCTGTTATAAAACACAAGCGATCAGACTCTTACTGTCCTGAAAGACTATATCATCCTTCATTTCCTAACACCATGTTGAAATAATGGTTTAATGCTTACTTGAGGAAAGCAGTGTCACTTTTTGAATTGTTAGACCTCATTTTGTAGGGCACAAGTTCCCTTATATAGATACTATGTTCATGCCTATCAGATTCAGCTCTGTTTAGCTGTGGAGTTCAAAATGGTGTCATTCCATGAAACCAAATTTTTCTTCTTTATCCCCCAGGAAGACAGTTTTGCTAGCAGCAAGTAGTACAAGAACAACAAAAATTCATCCAAGAGAGGTAAAAACTGAACCTATATTTAGTCTTAACGCTTCCCTGGAACTTACAATATTGTAAAATCGGAAAGCTTAGCATTTATTGTTACAAATGCCCAAGTGGATCAAATTGGAAACAATCACTGGGTATCAAACTCCAAGTAAGTATAGCTTGACTGCCAAATCTAATGACCTTACACCAACTTGCAGCTAAGATCATAAAATTTTATTTTATCCTGCATTTTGGCCACAAACTATCTTCATTAACAAAGGCATAGAAATAAAAATGTGGCTGTAAAAACTTGGAATGGAACATGAAATTTAAGTCTAAACCCAAAGATAAATGTAGTAAGTGCTGTAAATGATGCCAATTTTCCTGATTACCTAATCCTGTGTAGTATATTATTAATTAATAGCCAAACAATTAGAGATGAGAGCTGTGGGAGAAGAAAAGCACAGAGTTAGCAGAGAAATATAAATCTCCTGTCACATATCAGGCAGAAAAGGGGTAAATATGTGCAGCTGCATGTACTTCAAAGGCATGTCAGCTGCATGCTTATTCAGGGAACAAGAGGCCCACAAAGTGGTGTTTCCATAGTTTTACAGGGACACAATCCAGCTCAAGCACCTCACAGTTACTGGTCACTGGTCCCAGTCAGACCAGACACAGATGGAGCAAGCCCACGCCTGGCTCTGGGTTCAGTCTGTGCACAAGTGCTCCCTTGCATTTCCTCTCCCACCTGCAAGGGAAAGATGGGTAGGTCTGAGCCTTCAACGTGTTTAATTGTCACTTATGTGAGTTTTATACCTGTGTAGCAGCACCTTCCTGTTTGAAATGCTGAGTGTTATCAAGCCGATTAGGACAGTGCCCCGAAGAGTCGTGTTATCTCATCCCTAACCATGCTGCTACAAATAAAAGTGTGAGAGGAAGGCTGGGTTCCCTCCTGTTCCCCAACCATGGGACCAGTGGGTAGGGCTCAGCTCACCTACCTTTAAATATTGGCAGTTCAGATACGTACCTCTGGACCAGACATCCAGCTCCTTTCGTAGCCAGCAGAGAGAAGTGGCCACCACTGGCAGTCTGCATTAATTTGAGTGCCAACTTTGGGATGAAGTGAACTGCTCTATAGAAATGCCTAATTTTCCTTTCCCTCTCCCCCAAACCCTCTCTTCCTTCAAAAAACCCCCATAAACTGAAAAAGGAACAAAACAGAAGAAAGGAATATTATGAATAAACTTTTATGTGAAATTTTACATCGGTGCTACCCAGATTTAATAATGCAATATACACCAGTGTGAGAGCCTGAAACAAATTGATGAAAAGCTTTTGTACATTATGTAAGGAACATTACATCATTTTAAAAAGAACTAAAGTATTTCCAAGTCAAATATTTTAAAACTTCTTATTTTAAGAAAGCTTTTTGGTAGCAAAAAATGAAAAATATTCTCATAAGGCTCCCTCTTAATGCAATTTCAGTATGTTACATTTCAAAAAAAAGCAAAAGATGGAGAAAAACAGTTGTATCAATTATTTCTTTGGGAAAAGTTTGGAAAGAAAAACAAACAAACAAAAGGTTGTAATATATCTTCCAATCGCTTTTGTTTATGCTGTTGTGAGGAATCGAACTTGTACCCAAACATTGAACCTAGGTCAGCTCATTCACAGACATGATCATCCTTGTACTCCTGGTCTACATACACTCTAGATATCCTCCGCCCTTTCTGGGATAAGTGTTCAGAACAATATGTTACTATCGAGATGTGGAAATATAATGATTTTAGTTTATCATATTTTCCTAATTCAGTCTCAGATAATTTTCTAATATTTTTTTCTCTGTGCACTGCATTATTAACCTCTGCTGAGGTAAAAGCAGGTTTCTACAGAAATAACTTCTGTAGATCTCTTTCTTCAAACAAGCTAATAATAGCTGGTCTAGAACATAACGTAGCATAAGTAAAATTAGGGTTGTACAGTTAAGTGCTAATTATCATTTACAAGATTTAACCATTTTACTTAGTTCAATTATTTTTACCAAAATCCATCATTCTTTATCTCTCCTTCTTGAAGAGAAATGTTACTGTAGTAGGCTTTTAGGCTTGGGGGTTTTTTTTGGTTGCAATGATGTTAGATAAAAGTTCTAATAAATATAGTAATTGTTATGACAGCAAACCACACTCAATCTCAGATCTGGACCATTTTGTGCTAGTGCTCATCTCTCAGTGTTTTTCACAAAACTAGTTTAGGAAAGTTAAAATCCTGATGCAGGAATGTCAGAGAAGAGGTTGCAGTTAGAGTGAATGGATCTAAGACATTATTTCTCTCCCTGCTTAGAGACACACCAGAAAAAAAGAGACCATCATTTTACAAAAACAGTAACCAAACTTGAGCATCATCCAGCAAATGTATTTCTGAATTCATCTTTGGAATCTGAATTTAAACCTGCTTTAAAATAAGTCTGATGACCTTTAGAATTAATCTTTTCATAAAGAATAGTTGTGATGTATGTTTTCAACTAACAACAACAACAAAAAAAACAAACTTTTTTTGTAGATTTTGTAGTTTCAGTTATCTACCATTCCTAAAGGAAGCACAAGAACATCAATAAGCAATCAATGCAAGTGAAGAAAATTTACTCTTGCTAGTTTATTTTTTCTCTTCAGAAATGGATTTTTTTTCCTATTCCCACTTTTTCTTTGTTCAGTCAATAAACTTACACAGCTGAAAATGCGTATCTATGTATTTTGCTCTGAAAATGTAAAGAATTTTCTAAACTTTAGGAAAAAAAGGAAATTTTTTCCTTTCTTGACTTGTTCCATGAGAAGAAATATAGGAAGGCAGGGAGCTAAGAAGGTACATAATGGGCAGAGACACAAGAAGGATTGTAGGAAAGAAGCCATGAAAAATGAAAATATTTTATTTTTTAAGTTAAGGAATTTTGAAATGTCAATATTTTAGTCTTTATATAAAAGATAAAACATCTTTCTAACCTTCTCAATTGCATACACCTATACAGACTTATCAGTTTCTTTGAGGGCAAGCATCTGACATAAATTTAATTCTTTCCCACTCACCATAGAAGCTTCTGTACATACATAAACGTGTGTATATGTATGTACATGTAAAACCAACTGTAGAGCACTAGTGGATTTACAGTATTTTTATAATTTAGTCCATGTTCCTGCATGTTAAGAAATCACCTTATTAAATCTTGCCATACAAGCAGTAGGTGGGCTTAGAGTTTATATTTTCTTCCTTATTTAAAATGTATGTATTAATGTTTGAAAATTCCCATTCAGTGTACGTAGTGCATTGAGACCTAAGCCAGGAGCATAAAACTACTGCCAACAAAAGCCAAATATGTAAAACAGGTTCAGTTAACTCTACATCAAAGTTTTCTATTGCTTTGTAAAAGAAATGTACAACAATGGCAGGAAATTGTAACAAAAATGTAATGGGGGAGGGGATAGCTTGTAAACCTAATCTCATTCCTGTTTAAGTTAATATATATTGTAATAGTCCGTGGGCACTTGCATACGATTAGTCATGTGTTTCAGAACAGAGCAGCCGTACTCCCAAACACAGAAGAAAGGGAAAGCAGTCAGGGCCACCCGCGGGCAGCTTGCTGTTGAAGAAGGAGGGGTCACTGTGCAGTATGGGGATTTCCCAGATGACAGAAGCTTTTGCCATATATAGGCTAAGTCCAATGATTCCCGAAAGCATTAGATTTATTGTGACAGTGTATTAAGTCTGAGGCTTTTTGGAAAACCTTGGCTGTCTCCTGACTGAATTTCACGGTGCAAATGGTCATATCTGAGACTTCCAGGCAAGCATCCATCCTTGATGAAAAGTCCTACAGTACTGTTCCCATTCATGACCCACATGGAAATACTTGTGCAGTAGTGCCAGGACCCTTCATTGATAAAGGGTATGTTACAGATCTGGAAATTTTGGGCAAACCAAGTAGTTTTTCAAAAAACACCCACACACGATTTATAGGCCGGACAAAAAAATGACACAAAATGTGCTTGAACAGGAATAGACTAGAGCTAAGGGAGCATTTCATGCTTATGGTCAGCAGAGGGGAGAACGTAGAAATAAAACCCTGAAGAAGTGTTGACCTGCCCCTGGTTCAGATTGGTGATGGGTGGTACTGCTTGAATCTTTCATGGTGCCAAAGCCACAGAAGCTATCGCTACACCTCACAGTGTAAGCATTACTATTAAACCTTTTGGATAAGGGCTTCTGGGTGAAAAGAACCCTTGAAATACACTCTCTATTTTCACCTCTAAGATGGGAACCTCATGTTGACACTCTCCCTCTTTCTCAACTTGCAGACTTACAGGTTAGGTCTACACTGATAGACTAAATGCTGCCAGGGATCATTCCCAGGCATCGGCACATAATCATTTATACTGTTAAATTGTGGAGTGTCCTTGTGTTTTTTCAGGCACTTGCCAACTAATATTCTCTCAAACAATACCCAAACATGGTTCAGAAGTTACCATGACCCAGAGACCATTCCCAGTAGGGAATGAGCATATGAGCACTGCTGGCTCATGTCCAACCTGCTGTCCACCAGGATCCCCAGGTCCTTTTCTGCAAAGCTGCTTTCTATCCGATTGGCCTCCAGCCTGCACTGTTGCATGGGGTTAACTCATCCCAGATGCAGGATTATTAATTTGCCTTTTTGAACTTCTGGAGGATCTAGTCAGAGCATTCTCCAACCTGTTGAGGTCCTTCTGATTAGCTGCTCCACCCACCAGTGTATTGGTTGCTCCTCCCAATTTGATATAGACTACAAATTACCTGAAGGTGTACTTCATCCAGTGTTACAGCTCAATAATGAAGGTACTTAGCATTTCTTGGCCCAATATTGATCCCTGCAGGACACCAGTAATAACCACCACCAGCTGGACTTTCTTCCACTGATCACAACCCCTTGAGTATGGTAGTTCAACCAATCTTTTACCTACATGACTATCTGTATAGTCCATATTTCACCAATTTGTTGAAATTCTCTAGGCTAAACAACCCCAGTTCCCTCAGCGGCTCCTCATAAGACATGTTCCCTAGACACAAGTAGCTGCTTTATCACTTGGTACAATGTAAAATTAGAACCTTGGTGCTACAGTGGTGTGACTATATTGTCCAACATTAGTTCAGAAGTACAGAATCATAGAATAGAATCATAGAATCATAGAATGTTTTGGGTTGGAAGGGACCGCTAGTGGTCATCTAGTCCAACCCCCCTGCAGTGAGCAGGGACACCATTACCCAGATCAGGTTGCTCAGAGCCCCGTCCAACCTGGGCTTGAATGTTTCCAGGGATGGGGCCTCCACCACCTCTCTGGGCAACCCGCTCCAGTGCTTTACCACCCTCATTGTAAGAGAACATCATGGTATCTCTGACATTCATTGTAAACTGTGTAGCTGAGGCAGCAATCCTGGTCATTGACTCAGACCTTAGTGATCGTAGCTCTAGATGTTGTGCAGAGAATCCTATGAATACAAGAAATACCCGTAACTAAATTCACTGGCTTTTGATGGACAGAAGGACTACGTACATATCATTTCATGCAGTATTAGGGCATGAGTGTCCTTGAGGTGTGCAAGGAGACACAAGCAAAAGGGAACTATTGAGAAAAGAAATGCTTTATAATGGAATTTAAGTGTTATAGTAAGTATGAAAATTTCACATGTACAAGCATAACCTGGGAGCATAAATCTAACATATACATGTAATTTAGACACATAGGAATCCAAGTCCTACTGCTTTTCACTGTGTGCATCAGTTAGCAGGGTAGCCTAAGACCATTATATTTGTGTGGCCAGGGAGATAAATCTTTGTCTAAACTGCAGAGGTTCCTCTTTCCAAACAGGTGCCAAAGGGGAAAAAGTACAGGAAGAAGAGAAGATTTTTTTAAGGAATTCAGAAAGCAAACATTCATTCTGCACCTTCATGCAGTCAACTGAGAGAAGGAAAATAATCTAATAGCATACTAAAAAGGGGCTCATCTTTCCAAAAAGAAGCTGCTTTTTGTAACATGACCTTTGAGTGACCCATAATATCCCAGTCTGTGGTCTTTATAATAAAATAAAAAGATAGGGAATTCTACATAAAGCTGTGACATATCCCTGCTGGCTCAGAGACGCTACATTGTGCTGATTATGTTGATGCTTCCTTCATATTGCTGTACTTGGCGCGGGATCACAATGAGAGGCTGAAGCACTATTTTTTGCTGGCTTAGAGCCACACCAATAGTAAGGAATAGGACAGAGAAGTACTCTGAGATATATGTATTCTTTTCAAAGAAGAAGAGAATAGAACAGTGCCTAAATGTTGCAAATTCCCCACTTTCAGCCCAAGAGAATTAATCTCATGAAGACTGCAAAGGCACTAGGGCAAGTATTCTGCATTAAGCAACAGCATCACCAGCAAAATGAACGCGTGATGGGTAACTGTCTTCCCTCAACACTATCAGAGCAGTATGTCCTAGCTCCCGCAAGCCTTTGCCTGTGGGGCAAAGGGATTTTGTCCCTCACCTATGCATGCAGCACCATGTGTTTCAAGCACTGCCTGTTGCAAGCAAGGTTTTAGAGTACAGTTTTAAAACTGCTTCTTCTTGGACTGGGAGCTTGTATTATTTTCTTGTTGGCGTCATGCTGTGCTGTACCACTGGAGCAGCAGAGGTGCTGTAGCTGACAGGTTTGGAGTTAGATCCCGCTTGTCAGAGGTTTTGCTTTACATCAGTCTCAAGACTGTGTGGCCTGAGGTGAGGTAGCTCAAAGCAAGCTTTTGCAAAGTCTCCAGAGGTTGAGAGCTGCTTTTCCACAGCTGGGATTTCCTATGAAGTTGTCCCACTGGACAGAAACGTGGCATTTTGTTTGTTTGGATTTATTTTTTTTTTTTAAGAAGCAGAGATAAACTTTCTCCAAAAGTGAAAGTCTGTTCTTCTCTAGGTCCTCTCAGAGTAACTACCGGTACGTTACATAGGGAAAGGATTATACATTCAGGTTCCCTGTGACACTCAGAGGACCACCAAGAGGTCCCTTACAGTCTGATGTTCTTATTTGTTAGGGTCTACTTTTGTATCACTCTTTTGGCAATGCAAAAAAAGTTTCTGCCTGTTAAAATCCACCCATAAGAATAGTTGACTATATTGTTATACCACCCACTGTGCTCTCTCCTAGCTGTAGTCCAATTAAAATTAGCTAAAAAGAGGAAAGATTTTGCGCTAGGGCCTTTGTGAAACTTGAAGGGTGCCAATATTGGATAGTATATTCAATGCAATGAATCTGATATGTTGAATGCATGCTACTCAGTAATTTGTACATTCAAAATTTTTTCCGCTTTTGTTAAAGCCAAGCTGGACTCACAAAGACAGAACTCTCGTGTTTGCCTAGGTCTGTACAGGGCATATCACGAACAGTTTATGACCTATATCTATCATGTTTTTGAGGCACAATAGTATTACAAATAAACATCAGTAATAAGGAAAAAATACAAGCAAGCACCTTGTCTCAATGTTAATAGTTACCGCATACAAAAAAATGCACAACAGTGAATGTTAGCTAATCAGGTTGTGTTTGTAAGGTGGTTTGAAGGTCCATTTTTTGGAAGTTATGCTTGAGTATGAGGAACAAATATCTGAACAGTGTAAACACTAGGAAGGATTGCATTAAAAATCATTAATGTCCTGAGTGATTCAATTTCTATTCACAAAACTATGAACTCACATCAAACTTACAGTGGAATATTTAGCTGTCCACATCCCTGTAATTCTTATGCCTTTTCTTTGAAAGAAAATTTAGCTATATTGTAGATTGTGGATACTATCGTGCATGACACAGAGTCAGCTCCATTTCCAGAAGTAATATCAGCGGTAAATTTCCTTATTTATATTTCCTTTATAGAAATATTTTTTCCTATAATGCTTTTGACAGATTTTTTCTTTGAATTTGGAAGCAACAAGACAGTCTTAAAGGGGTCATTAGCCATTTCTGATTACATATATGTCTGTTATTTGCAGTAAGTGCTCAAAACCTGTTATTTTTCCTTCTTCAGTATTTTGAGTGATTGAGTACCTCAGTTATCAATGAATGGCAACATCTTACAGAGGTCTTGATAATAAAAGATTTTCATATGTATCTGCAGAACAAGACTCTGGTTTTGGATACTCATTTTTATAATTTCTGTTGACTTCAGTTAGAATTTTTGTAGAGTTGGAGAGTGGTTGAACTGGGCTGTTGCTTGCAACTTCCAATTTAGTGAAAAATGTTGTTTATAAATTTTGGCAAAAAGGGGAGAAACTACCAACTTAACAAAAAGCTTTGGGTAGAGTAGCAAAATGAAAGCAAGACATCATCCCATCTCCCTGCATGGTTTGGCAGTTTATGAAACAACCGAAAGGAAGCTGCGTGTAGCCTGAGCCAGGCTGTGCTAAAGAAAGCTCTAAAGCAGGCAGTTATGGTCGGTTTCAACACAAGGAGTCAAATGGCTATTCCCAGGATTAGGGCTCTCATTCGTTTTTTACTAAACAAAAACCAAATGAAAATGTCCCAGTTATTAACATTGGAAGAGTTGGCTACTGTGCACATACAGTATATTTCCATTACATTTTAAAATCAATTCATAAAGCTGCAGGCCAACATTCCATAGACATACTGTTGGCCATGAATGACGTCCTTATTGTGAAATGGGATGGAAAATGCACTCCTAAATGCACAGTGGACACATTTTGCTAAATGCTAACAACTGGGACATTTTCATTTGTTTTTGCTTATTACAAAAATAAACAAAGTAAACAAAAGGCATGAGTGCAAAGCAAGGGAGTTGTTATTAAAAAGAGCCTTTCACTTAAGTCCTTCTGGCTTAGCCATCTTCTCTACAATTTAATTTCTAGTGGGTATTCACTCAGCTGGTTCCACTTAGTTTTGACTACCAGATGTGAGCATGGGTCCATTCCTTGGCTTAAAGAGACAGCAATGTAGGCAATTAGTGCACTCTCAAATCTTTAAAGCATTGTTTTGCCATTGTAAGAAACTTCTTTTCTTTTTTTTTTTTTTTTTTTTTCTCTTTTTCCCCTTTTTTTTAATTAAGGCAGTTTTGGGAACATTCTGCCTAGTGAAGAGCAGCATTCATGGCTGAAGTAGTCATCTCTTATAGGTGTGAGACAGGCATTTCCCTTCATAAATACTCATCTCAGGCTGCCAGTTTAACAGCAGTAACCTGCAGGATTTAGCTGTGCAAGAAAGAGCTGCTAGTTCTATGGAGACAGAACACGCTGGGGCTGGACAAGGGAGGAAATCTGTAATGTATGGTCAGTCTTGTAGGGAATACCGGTGGGAGGAGCAGCCTCATCCCATCACTTATAATTATACATGGAAGTCTGGCCCTCAGATTGAACAGAGCTTGGATGTTTCAGAGGTCTAAAGCACAAAGGTAATCATTTACAAGGAGATCCAGGTCTCTTGTGCAGCTGTATGGAAGACAGGAATTTAGAATCGCAAAGGATTTTCAGATTTCACAATTTGTCCTCATTCACATTTGGAAAGAAACCTAGTTATTTCAAAGGACTCCATGAAAGACAATGAAAATGGTTTGAGGTCAGTCAAAGCATTGTATTACAGTTTTGAGTTTTGTATTATATAATATACGATATATTAAAAACAAATAAAGCAAAGAGTCAGTCTAAAATCAAAACAGCTTGTTCTGGAAAGCTGGAGTGGGAGGCTTTGGCTGTGTCCACATGAGCAAGTCGTGCAACCCAGGAGTGGGTCTGCAGTGCAAAGCTGTTGGTGTTGAGGACCTGACATCTGTACTATACACGTTTTTGGGGGTTTTGCTTCACACTAGCTTTAGTCTGTTCCCATGGTTTAAACATTTGTAACTGGAGTGCATTAGCTGTGCTTCTGGAGCACATCTTCCAGTTGAATTTAATCTGAAAGGAATCCAGTTCTCTCGCTCAGAGACCGCTTCGTGATGTGAAGCGGAGTGTGGTAAGTGGGAACAAACGGGGAATGGGGAATTCAATTCAAAAGTGCACTCAAGAGCCGAACGAACACGCTAAAGTAGACTCTCCCCTTTTCTACCTTTTTAAGGCCAAATTTCAGAGACAAGGACATTTTTTTCTCCATCTTTTCAACTCTAACAGAAATACACTTTCTGACAGAAAGCTGTTGGGAGTTCT
>KL254841.1:0-11253 GCA_000699545.1 Podiceps cristatus | reverse complement strand
CTCAAACATGAAGCAGGCACCCATTTCAATACCCCACCCTGATCCGATCAAGTGCAGGAAGGCTTCTTCAGCCATTGAATCTCTCTACAGAAATGTCACCAGATCCTGCTGTATCTGGCAAATGCCCAGGGGAAACATATGGGAAGCATGTGCCATGACTTGGGGCGGGGGTTATTATTTTCTTAATCACTGCCACAACTGTGCTCTACATTTTTTTTCCTGAAATGCCACTGGATTCAATTTGAACACAAGTGTTGCTCCTCCTTGCTTCTCTGCTTCTCGCCTTAAAAACTCTTCCACAAAAAAGCTCTGCCTCACTCAAGTGACATAAAAAGAAGATGAACCCGCTAAGAGATTGCACCATGTAGGAAGCTAAGATGTTTTTCACTATCTGTTCCTCATTTGCCTTTTTCCTTTTTTTTTTTTTAAAAAAAAACACCCCCCCCCCCAAAACGAAACAAACAAAAAAACACCACCTCTCCCCTCCCCAGTAATCTTTTAGAGACTGTATATCAGCTAATTAAAAATTCACTCCCATTGTTTCTCCCTACGGTTTTCTTTTTCAGGTGCAGCAAACCACCAAACATACAGCTAATATCAAAGTGGCAGGAAGGGAATTTCCCAACATCAAGAAGTTTACCTAACTGTATTTTGGTTTCAGGTCCATTCCTTTATATTGCCAGATAAAATAATTGCCTTTGGTGCAAATGGCACCCAGATTCTGACTGATTTTTTATTGTATGAATAAGAGGGCAGATTTTTCTGCACCAGTTTTTGGACCTAAACATTAAAAGGATTGTAATAGAAACTTCAGAAACACATTCTTGCTTGGTTTTGAGCACCTTAAATTGGGATTAGTGTTTAGCTAATTAACAGAACTTAGAATTAGTGCTTAATGAAATCCCCACTAGAATTTTAGCTGGTTTTAAACCAATCTAAAAATTTTATACCATATGTCCATTCAAGCAATAAGATGCTGTTGTATTAGAATACTGAAAGAGGATTCTGATGCCAGCCCCACAGCATGATACAGATTGTGACAGAAGTACCTTGATTGTATGGAAATCCGGCTATATATATTTAGAAATGTCCTTGGTTTCCTGGTTTCCATTTCTGACTGTCTTTCATAGCGGATTAAGTCCCCATTTTGCACTGTCTGTATAAGGTATTTTCTGAGTACTTAAATTGTTGCCCCAAATGCCTGAAAATATTCAAACCTGGAAGAAAGAGCACTGAAATTCCAGGTCCAACCTGCGTCAAGGGCTCCTGAAAACCAGGACAGCTAGAGTGCAAATTTCTACATTTGAAGAAGGAGTAATGGAAAGCCTAAACCCAAGGAAGATACCTGGAACCAGCAAACACATCATTCTGGAAGGTTAGAGGAAAATAGCAGTGGGACCAGAAGCCTAGTGCTCAGCTGCAATGCAGTTCAGCCAAGAATATAGCAATTATTATTAAATATTATTGTGTCTTTTGGTCTTTATTTTTTTTCCTAAATGACCTTACTGTTTAAATAAGGGCATTCACTGGGCTAAGGCCTTGACCTGAGATAATCCTTTTGGCTGTGGATACTAAGAAAGAAATAACCATAGCAACTATAGAGAATTTCATAAAACATTTGTTTGCTTCTGTTTAGCTAGAAAAGTCCAAATAAAAAATGTCATATATATCTGGTGTGTGTTATACATTGTGCCATAAATGTCATTTGTTAGTTGTTTCTCTTTTTGTGGTTTGGGAGGAAATTCCAAATGTAGCTGAGGGAATCTGGCTTTAAACATACAGAGAGCCCTCATTCACTATTGAAATGCATTCTGGGAGGACTGCAAGATGTTTTGTGCAAGTAAAATCTGCCTGCACATGATAAGAAAGACTTTAGGAAAGCATGGTAGAATGAGAATAACTGAGAAAACATGAAGACTGGGTTTCTTAAAGGGATGTGCTTATCACAATCAAAATAAAAATGTAGTTTCATCGATGTATTCACAATCGTAAAAATTCCTGGTATCTCAGAAAGAGAGAGAGCAAAACTTTTTTCTCTAGGATAAATTCTTTATAAGCTTTGTCCCCAGCAAGACTTTGTCTAAAGAGATATTCCCCAGAGGACTTCCCAGGAGACCTATCGATGGTATCATGTTCCAAACACTATTTAAGGCTACATTTTATCTTGTTTGATTTGTGACATGAAACATAAAACAAACATATCAGCACAGAATAATCCTAGTTTGAGACTGTTTTAATTTACCCCATACCCAAAAGGAATGCAACTGTCCAAACTGGAATTATCTTCAAGCAGTGACAAGGCTGTGTGAATGACCGTAGCTGGTAAAAATCTGATTTTGTATCATCTCATCTGGAAAACAGCATTTACAGTAGCATACTGCGACATTGTAATGCTGTGCTGGGTCAGTGGGAGAAAGAGAGATCCCATTTGTGGGTGATCCTGAGGTTTTGAAAAACCTGTTTTTCTTACAAATTTTCCTCTAAATTTGGGGGTTTGGTCAGTCCTACAGGATTCGCCCAGAGGGGAAGACATTCAAAATTGTAGTGAACTACAGGTCTAATTAAGGCATTCTCCCCTCACCTCATCATGCATTCTGTTTCAGTAAGAGTCCTGGGAGTCACCAAATTCAGTTATTTTCAAAGCAGGGATGGGTAAACTTAATAGAGCTGTATGACATGGTGGCTGATGGTAGCCTGCTGATCCAGGAGGTCATTTTTGTGTTATATTCTGTGCTTGTCATGTGAAAAGAAGTCTTTTTGTGACTGAGATGGGATCAGGATGTAACTTCACTCACCTAATAAAGCTTCAGGAAGAAAAGAGGGAGAGAGGGTCCTTTGAACCAGAGATGAAGACTGTATGAGGCCTATTAGGTAGGACCTCACAGGGAAGATGTCTTGAAAAGACAGGTCAAAAGGACATCTTTGACTCATTTCACATCTGGAATTTTCCCTAAACTGCAGGCATAACATGGACTTTGATTAAGCCCAAAGAAAAGAAATTGATTTTTAGATTTGATCTCAGTAGCTATGGAATCCAGTAAAATCCAGCTGTTCAAGAAACTGACTTCTTGCTGCTCTCACTGCTTGCTATAGGTGTAAGTTGTGGTGTAAAAGTACAGAGAGTGGCCCAGACACTGATAACTCATAGCGCAAAATACAGTCAAAAAAAGAAGCAGGAGCTAATCTCATTCTGGAGATATGCCAAGGGCTGCTTAAATGAGGAGCTGAGTCAAAGGAACTGAGGACATTTTGACATCTTGATCCAAGTAGGAAGAAGCCTTCAAAGGCAGCTTGAGGCAAAATTCACTGGCTGCACACATTGGAGTACTATCAAAGAAATCTTTGAGGTAACCCAGCCAGCATAGCGAAGAGAAAACCTCAAGTTTATCTGCACTTCAAGGCTCAGTGTAAGTCATGCTTATTTTCAGAATGGCTGGTTCCTCACATTATGCATGGCCCAACCATTTCTGCTATATCTTCTATTGTTGTCGAGCTGTATGACAGCTCAGTGACTTTTCTAAAAATTGAAATGTCCTGGCATTGACTGCTGCAATGTTGTGTGGTGTATGAGTCCAGGCTGACCATAGGAGCAGTGGAGACAAGTTGGAATGAGTCCTGAACATGTCCTGGGCTTCAGGTTTCGACAGAAACACACAAGGAGTCCTGAACATGTCCTGAGCTTCAGGTTTCGACAAAAATACATCCCCTTTATAATAATGACTGGATAATATGTGCTTACTAGGGAGAAGAAGCAGCTTTTCTTGTTTCTTTCTTCAGGGTCATTGCCTACACAACAGGTGTCAACAGACTGAATGATTATGCGTCTCAGAAGTACAAAAAAAAATGTCATGATCAACAATTAATGAGTTTGGGCTTTAATAAAACTAAAAAAAAGCACTGTGAGGAGCTTTAAGAATGCTAAATGAATGATAAAAAATATACACCAATTCAGAAGAAATAAGACACCAATTGCGATTTAATTGGACGAGAGTGAAGCATTCACATGTAGATTCCATAATACTTTGCAAGAAGGATAAACACATTGTGCTTCTGCAGATACTCACAGCATTTTATCTTCAACATAAAGAGTTACAGCTTAAAGCACAAAAGCAACCCTGAGTTTATATTGCAAAGCCAAGGCCAAGCAATAAGAAGCTGAGAGCGCTCAAGAACTGTTAGCCTTCCTTCAATGCCAGTATGCATTTTTTTTAGTCAATGGTAGTAAGATAATCAAACTACAGTAATCTTGCCAAGGCAGCATATATTAAAGGCATTTGTTTTCAATCACTTAAATGCAATCAATTGATACCAGAATTTAGTGCTGTTAATTGCATTCTTTACATATTGCTAATAGAAGCTGTAATAGCTTTCAAGTAAATATCATCCTAAACAATACATTTCCTGCCACTTTACAAGTCAAGACCAGTGGAGCAATTAACAACTATTAACTACCTGTTAACTCCTGTATCTCTGAGCTGCCTCTTATTTGGTCCTAAACCCACTCAAGAATTTCCGCTGATTTTGTATAGTCAGAAAAGATGTGGGAAATTCTCAGTACCTCAGAGATGGGCAATCTTGAGGTAAAATTTTACTAGGGTAGAACTGATCCATATTATCCACATGTATCTGAAAAGATTCTAGTGGTTCAGTGCATTACAGAATAAAGATATTTGGTGTTGATTATTGCACCAGTCCATTTAACTGTATAAAGGAGAATGATGTGACATTTCTCTCATGTCACTGATTTTAAAGATATGTCACTTTAAATCTGAATATTCCCTGAAAGATTGTATGATCAAGTGAACAGAAGTAATAGATGATAACTTATGAATATCAGTATCATCTTGGCTAATGGAGTAGTCAGAATATAGAGATGTTTTTCTTGGAAAAGGAATACTTGTGATTTCTGCTATGCCATAAAATAACCTGGCTCAAGTACCAGGTTAAGAAATACTTACACTTGAACAATCCATTGTCAGGCTTAAACAATCCAAATAAATAAACAAATCCTTTAACAGCTCATATCTCTGTTTTACTATTCTTTAGAAAGGATGGAATGTCTTAAATGCTCCATAAAGGGCTGTGTTTTTCTTCAAGGGCTGACATTCATTCTACCTTAACTTCAACGGTCTAAGTTATTACTGTGAATCCTCCTTCGGGGGTACCCTGCTTTCTCTTGTGACCACACACTGAATTTACACTCATAAATTTTGTTACTGAACTCAGGTTAGATTCCTAAAGTGAACAGCATAGCACCTTTCTAAGCTGTTATTTTAATCTTTGGGTTAGCAACATCAGAAAACTGTTACCTCCATTGTGATGCTGCCTAAAATCAGGCCGGCCTCAGTATGTCTATATATATATATATAGGATAAATATGAACATCTCTAGTCTCATGAGATTGAGACTACTCTCAACAGACAACTGAAGGGTTTCCTCTGTGAAGAAAAGGGATTGCTTTTTCTACTGTGAAGAAAAGGGACTCCATTTTCTACTGCCTCGCTGTAGAATTGAAAATACAGGTCAGTTGTCCCAGGTCTGAATTCTCAGTTAATGCCAGTTTAACCTGCAGATTCTAACAGCTATGGCAGGTTCCTCAGGCTGAAGACATCTCCAGTGGTTCACTGGAGGAGGTTAGTTAAGGGTGCTTAATGCTAATTTTTAGTGGTTAGAGGAGACCTGATGGTGTAAGGTTTTTTTTTTTTAAAAAAAGGAGATGGTGTATCATTATTATCTTTATGCATGCATTTGTTTTCTAGTTGTATACACAAACTATTCACTCAGGTCTGAAGTCTATACTTATGACTATTGGATATTACATAAAGGCGGAGGTAGATCCCACTTCTAGCTCTCTGCTCAGATGGAAGACAAGTGGTGGAAGAGGAAAAACATATTCAAGTGTTATATTGATGTAATTGAATAAAGTTCAGCTTTAAAACATTAGTCACCGAGTATTATTCAGCATTTATTGCGTTATGGTCTTAGGTTTCATATAACTACCATTTCTGTTTCAAATAGTGGAAAGTTTTTTCAAAGAAAACATATAATTCTTCTATTTTTCTGCCTGTCATTGTTATTAAGATGAAAGAATCACATATAAATTGGGGGGAAATAGCAATTCCAGCATCTGAGTGAGGTTTTCAGCTTGGTGAACATTTTTTTTTTTTGCAAGTTCTTGCTTTGAGTGGGTGTAATTTCATTTTCATTGATGGAGAAAAGGACTTATCACCAATGTTGTTCTGAACTAATAACTGTGATAATTAGCTGAAAATTCAAGATTTTCTGGTCAATCTACTTCAAAGTTAAATTGATAAGTTTGTTATATCACATTGTCATCACCAAAACTATGGCCACAAGTGTTCATTCAGGAAAAGATCCCACCAGTAGAACCAATTCTCCTGTGTAACAGGAGAAATGGCATCGAAATAAGGAGCTATTTCATGCCAAGGAAAAGAAAATATTATTTAGCATGGGAAGAGAGGTTCAAAGGCAAGGCTGCAGTGAAGTAGGCTTGACAAGCTGCTTGTATAGCTCAATCTCTGCTCCTGAAAACAAGTTTATTCCCTTCTTCTTTCTCCTTTAAATGGTTAGACAGGTTTCCTTCTGCATTCTTAATATGTCAAAAGCAAATTACAAATCCTGTAGCATAAGACATGAAGCAGATTTCTTAAAACTTAAGGCTTCAACCTATGAGAATCTGGGTATCCTTGACCCCATCCAGTCCCTTAAAGATTCAAACCATGTAATATATATTACATCATTTCTCCCACTGCAAAATTTTGTGGTGTACTGAGCTTACTTGAAGATGATTAAGGTCGTTAAAGTAATGGAGAAGAAATATGCACAAGAGGAAAATCCTGTGCAGACATACCTGGGTTCTTTTGTAAGCATGTCATTTTTGCTAAGCATCAGTGGCAGTGACAGAGTGATAACAGACAAATTTGAATGGGTTGGGACAAATTAATATTAATAAAATGCATGACAAGATCTAAGTAAGGTAAGATTTATAGATGACCTTTCCTTAGACCAATTGATACAGCTGTAAAACTGCTCAAACCCTTTGGCACACTGGTCTTAGGTTAGGTCTAAGACAAAACCTCAGTTTCAGGCATGAATAAGCATTTCCATGTCTGAAAATTTGTTTGTCTTTTTCCAATGTGTTATTCTAGTTGTTCCAGAGGTTCTAGTTAAATTATTCTTTTACTTAAATGAAAAGTATTAGGCTTTCCTGAGACTCTGTTAGGTTAGCAATTCCCAGCCCAGAGTTTGAGACTTTATGTTGGTTTGTGGAATTAAAAAAACTAGGGTTCCTGGCTTGTAGTGCAAAAAGTTTCTGAAGTATTGGGTTAGGTCATCATGTCAAATAAAGGGTGGAGGAAACTGTCCAGTGTTATAAAGGTAATGGATCCAACTGGCTGTCCCTTCCACTGTTAATCAGCTTTTTATTCATCCAAACAAGGTCATGTAATTCCCATAAACCTCAGGCTGTCCTTCATTCACCTGCGTACAGTTCAGAGGGGACTATGCTCCTTTTACCCCAAAATATTGCCAGGTGTATCAGGAATTGAAATTTCTATTAAAAATAGATTATTTTGGATGTAATTTAGTCTTTGAAAGATTTGGCAACTGTGACACCTGATGTGGTTGCTGTCTTTTCTGTTTGTGCTGTTTCCCCGTCAACAGAAGCTTTTGCAAGATAATATTCAGTCTTTTAAATCTAATTAGAACCTTATTTGATTCACTTTCTGGATCTGGCTCTGCTAATCATGGACTGAATATTTTTCAGTTCTTCGTACCCAGTAAAAAGTATTATTAGATAGCTCTTTGTTGTGGTATTTCACAATCTAAAATATATGCTTCTCATTTGAAAATATTATACACATCACTTCAGCATGGTATTTCAGAGAGAACATGTTTACCATAGCTGGGCTGAGGAAATTAATTTTTCTCATGCTGAAGTGCATGTTTTAAGTACATATTTTAACACTGCATTTATGTAGAACCAGTTCTATGGATTTCTACCCACTATTAGCAAAATAGCAGACTTTTCCTCACTGATAGTTCCACTGCCTTGGGACTACTTGTCCAAGATATTACTGACCATGAGTACATGGGACAACTTTCTTTCAGTGAGTTACTTCTGTATGGGTAAACTAAGAAGGGACAGGATACTGGCTTGAGCATTGGTATAGCATAATCCATATGGACAAATCTTTAGTATGCTCCTATATGCCAACTAGTAATCTCCCAGGCAATACAGATTGGGAGACAACATGAGTTGTCCAAAAGGTGGCATGGATGAGGTCATTGTGTTTGTGGGGTGGGGAAAGAAGAGTTTAGCTGTGTAGACACAAGCTATGCAGGTCTGAACAGTAGGGCTGACCCACACTAGTAAGTCTAATAGCAATGTAGCTATGTTCTGTCTTATCAAATATGGTAATAAGATTTATTTTCACGTTTTTATTTATATATTGCCACATTCTATTTTTCTGAACTTCAGCACGTTAACCTAAGAAAACTGCATTTACTTTGGGTTGGAGTTAGATTTCTTGGGTTGAGTATGGAAAATGTGCTCCCTGATGCTTACCTAGAAACAATAATCAATCAGATGAATCTCAGCCAAGACTTAGATGTTGGTTAGGAAATGAGACCTGTTACAGAAATGTGACTGTTAGAGTTGGTCAGGAATTGTGTTTTTTGTATGAAAACACTTAATCAAGACCAAGCCTAACATATTCTGGTTGGAATTTAAATACTTCAGTCTTCAAGTGTTAAATTATTGCCCCATATACTTGTTTTCACATATAGGTTGGGTTCCCTTCCTGGATGGCATATACTGTTGTATTCAACTGGACCACTCACGTGACTATGGGGTTTTGCAGCACATGAAGGTTTGCAAAGCCCCACAAAGAGTGGAAGCTTGTGAAAAAAGCACTATAGTACCCCAGTATTGAAAACTGTTCTCAGCAATTGCTATTATTAGGAAAACAGCTGCTTTTCAAAAAGAGAGGCTACAGTGAAAATCTAATTTCTTCACATATAAACATTTGAAATAAAAACTTGTGAGCAGTCCCTGCTACATTATAATTTCCAATCTACCTTCCTAATGAATTCTCATTTTGCTATGAATAATTTATTAATAAAAGTCATTTGTTTATTCGATGATATAATTTAGCTTCAGAAGATAGTATTATACCTAGAAAAATGCAGAAACCACCAATGCCAGTACTGTTTCTAAGTCCTTTCTTTAAAGAATTTTAATTTATCAACTAGAAGAACCAGAATTCTGCACCAAACTTCTATAAACATAGGAATCTCCACTAACTTAAAAATGTACTTTCCAGAAGAGATAATCCTTGCCCCAAAACTGTAGAAATCTAGACAACTTACTTGTTGAAAAAAGCAAACACTGGTATGATCATTTCATAAAAAATTATTTCTGTTGCCTATGAGGACAGAGAAATTTATGTCAGGAACTGCATGTAAGACTAACTAGTCCTACTGCTTTGCCTGACAAGGATCAACCAGTAGTAACAGTGAACTCAATTTTTGCAAAAAAAAAAAAAAATGTTGTTAATAGAACACTTAATTTCCACTGAAATAGAACCTAGGGTTACACTAAGTCTTAAAATTGTTAAGGGATCCTGTAGTAATCTTGATAAACCAAAGTACAATTTTGAATTTTCTTCTTCCCATTGAGTCTATCCCTGTAAGTTCTGAGCTTCGTTTACTGCCCCTGTATTAACACTACTGAGTCATGAACTCTTTAAAAACAAGGACATAAACCCAGGGAATTCATTCAAGTCATACCTGGGGGTTATGTCTTTGATTTTTGGCACTGCCCCAAGCAATGCAGGACTTTTAGGCACGCTAATGTAGTATTTGCATATGAGCCAAAAGACTTTTTTCTCTGGCCTGTCTTTATTTACCTTATAGCTTAGGCATTCTTAAAATGCATTTGCATTGACGAGCTTGAGCAAAGGAGATTATTAGTACTTTTTGAGCAATGAAAACAAGCAAGCTAAGCAAAAACACTTTTGAATATTTCTAGCTTTACGTTGTAGGTTCACGGCTCCTTCCACATAGTGCTGTCAGCGTATTTTACTAGCCTATATCATTTTTATAGATCATGAACAGTAGAGGCCTGAATGTTGACCCCTGTCGGGCCCCAGTAAATCTAGTTTTCCACAATCTAACATAGCTTCTCTGTTTTCTGTTTTTCCATCAGTGCTTTATCCACTCCCATGTACTTCCCTAGATCCTGGCAACTTTTAGCTTAAACAGAGACCAGTAGTATGGAACTTTGTCAAAATGTTCTGAAGATCCAAATAAATTATGCTGTGTTTTATCAGCTTTGTCTGCAGCCTCCTGAAGCATCAAGTTAGCCAAGACCTTTTCTTTCTAAATCATTCTTGTTATCTCTGTTAGTTTAGCACTATGTATTTACTTTTATAACATGTCCTTTACTATATTCTGTATTAAATACCATAGTGATGGGACTGCAGTTCCTTGAGAATGTCCTTTTCAACTCTGTGCAGAGCTGTACTGTATTATCCATTCATTTCATTTGTGGTATGTTAACAAAATAAAGCAAGCTTTCCAGTACTCTACTGGAAAGTGACCCCAAGTGTTTCGTGAATCCTAGTGCCATTATTTTTCCCCCACCAATTTCTATTTAAAGGTTCTCAGTTCTTCAAAGATTTCCACTGCTGCTCCATAAAGTTTGAACAGATTCATCTTTACAGATTTATACTGAGCATTGTGATACCAATAAACTCTTTACAGCAGTTTTCAAAATGTGTTCAGCAATGTCTAAAACCTTTGAAAGATAGTTGAAATATTGTAGGCTATTGTTTTGTTTTCAGAGGACATCTGTGCCATGAGTTAAATCAGTTTCCATTCCAACTTGGATTTCCAAATTTTGTAATAATTTTTGATTTGCCATCATTTATAAAGGAAGTTCTTTCTGGGATAAAAATTATTTTTACAATGTTTAAAACTGGTTACTTAGTGAAGCTCAGAGACTTAACATGAAGCGAAGTTTTGAAGAATATTTGAACAGTTCATTTTTCCAAGTGTATATAGGAAAATTTCTGTTCTGAAAAATCCCTTCACAGAGCTCATTTTTGAAAGTACTTATGGATTTTTCATGCTTTGACCTTGAAATTGGCAGTTTCTTTAGACTTGATTTTTACATTAAAGCCAGTCAATTGCTAAAGTGAAGAATGATCATAGAATCATAGAATCATAGAA
>KL254840.1:517-37010 GCA_000699545.1 Podiceps cristatus | reverse complement strand
CCCCCGCCCCCGCCTTCATGCTGCCCCAAACTGCAAGGCCAAGAGCTCTCACATGGCAGGGTGGAGCTGCCTCCGAAGCTGTGCAAAACACAGGCCAAAGGGTCCTGTCCCACCGTGGTGTAATTAAACATACACAGAATAAATCCACCGGGCAGAGAAAGGTGATGCAGGGAGACTGAGAACCCCCACCAAGGCAGCAGCAGGGTCTGACTTAGATTCCACACACCCCCCCCCCCATGACAAACAGGCAGCTGAGGCTAATTTGCTGCTAAAAACATGCCGGTAGTGCAGGATAAGCCACAAAACTCACTTCTCCTGGCTCCCACCCCATTTGATCAGAAAAGCACTTTTTATATCACCAACTTCAAAACGTGCCCGTCGACTCCATTTCACACCATCGTGTTCAGTATAGGGGTTCACCAGGCACTCGCAGACATTTGACAAGACTCAGCCCAGCTCCTGCATGATGTATTTCAGTGCATGGGCCGTACGGAAATGCATGCGTTACATGGGCACCTCATGGGATACGTTATTTTGCACAGCACATTCTGGCAGAGGTGAAACAGGCCTAATATGCCACACCTAACGCCAACACAAGGCGCTCCTGGTTCAGGTGCTGCTTGTAGCCTTGCAGCCGTAAGGAAGTTTGTGAGACAGAGCTGTCAGGCTGCAAAATTGGGCTTTGCGAGGGTCAGGTCGAGCCCGGTGGCATATCGTCACCAGCCAGCTCTTCTCTGAAGGCAAGCGTTTCTGCACACCCCCTGCGTGTTCAAGAAATCACCAAAAACTGTTGGTGTGAGATGTGAGCACTGGATTTCTTCCCTCTGAAAATCACATTATCCGTGGAAAGATATTTTTTTGGACATGGAGGCCTGGGAATCTGCTGCTCTCAGGGAGTGTCCTTCACCATCTGCTCGTACATCTGTCAGATCCACTCACGAAACCCCTGCCTGGAGTCCTTGTTCGGGAAGCTGTAGGATAGATTAGCGCTCCTTTTTATTTTCCTACGCTGCTGTGGGGTGAATGCAAGGGAAAATTTAGACGGAAGGGGTGTTTTGTTCTGTTTGAGGCAGGTATGTGCATTTTAAACACATGCACTTTAAATCTCCAGGGGAGGCTGAGCTAGAGGGGAAAGCCTCAGCCAGAGCTCAGCTGTGTGTCGGCTGCGGGAGCCCAGGGAAGCAGAAGGTATGCTGTTCCTTCCCCCCTTTTTAAAAAGCCTTTTCAAATTTTTTTTATGATTATTTCAAATTAATATTTCCCTCCTGTGGTGACTGATGAAAACATCTGAGCTTTTGAATATTCTCATGAGTATTTATTCATTTTCTTGAGGGTTTTTTTAATATTCTTTTTCTATTGGTTTTACCTGCCTGGATGTTAGATACTTTTTCTTTATTACATTTGTAGTTTCATTTTTATTGGTTGTAGTGCCATGAGGAAAGCAAAAGAAAGTTATCTGCTGTCTGATTTTGCTCCTCAGGGCCCAAATCCTGTGATGAATCCTCCTTCATCCAAATCCCCGAGGATGCACGAGCACAAAACTCGAGGTTTCTGGTACACATTTCACTGGTCATTCTCCAACAATTTTCTATTAGCTGTTTACATAAATACAGGTACGTACATACACAGATGCGTGAGCTGCTCCTATAACATCCAGATAAATATAAAACCTTGAGAAGGCATCCGGATGCTTACGGCTAGATTCGTTAGTACATGATTTGTGGGCTCCAGTGGCTATTACTAAGTTTGGAGCCAAGTTTAAACTCTTTTGGCAGTCACCGTGAGTAAACGAAGGATGTGGAGTTTAGATCAGCTACACCGGCTTTCAGAAGCGGAGAGGGGTGCCTCTGTCCTTCACCATGGACTATGCCATGGAGAGGGGTGCAACATCAGCATGTTCCTAATTCTCCTCCATTAAGCAGGATGAATTGGGACCTTTGTCTTTAAAATATACCTTCATTCCACCAGAAGTTCAACCTGTTCTCACATCCGTGATCCTGAGACAACACAGCGCAGGTTCCTTAGATGCCCCTCAAGACAGTAACGGTTGGGTGCAAAAGCCTCTGCGAGCAACTTCATCCCAACTTATTTGTGTTTAGACTCACTTGACAGACCTTCAGACATACAGCATAGGCTCCCAGCCCTGCTGGAAGTCTCATTTAAATCGGCATTTACATCAGTAGCTGCACTGATGTAAATGCTGAAGAATGTTTCCCTTGATAAGATTTCAATAATAATGCAAATTATTTCAATTATTTTATTGATGCTGTTTGTGGGGGAGGGAACACAGGCAGCTCCTCCATGTCCACCTCCCCCTTCTGGGGCCTTGGGTCTCTGGATGGAATTGCAGTGGTCTTTGATGGGCAACAAAGGCTCTTTTGTTCTGTCAAAGAAGCAGAGCCAATAACGCCCCAAAGAAGTCAGCACGGAGAGCTCCGCTCACCCGACCAAAACCAAAAGAATAAAGTGTGCAGCAATGCAAATTATCTTTCTTAGAGAATTAACCCCTTCCATCATCCCAACCCTCTGCATTTCTACAGAAGGACCTTCCTGGCTGCCAGCGTCTTTTCATTTTCATCCTACTGCTCTGCTTCAAGCTGTCAACCCCAATCACTGTCAGAATTGATGATAATTAAGTATCACCAACTCTTTCTTCACCTCAAAAAATCGCAAAAGCCAACTAACTCTGTTAAAACTACCATCAGGGACCCAGAAGATCGATAGTGACATATCCTGCGCTGACATCCAGCCTGTCTTTTTTGTGAATCAGCCACATCGTTATAGTCAATGAGAACTGTTAGCATCCAAAGCATCCTACATGGTGTCTCCAGAGACAAGGTTCCTCACTGAGCAAACCTAGTGTATGCCAAGAAAATTGCCTTGGTGGGGTTAAATTTGATTTAAAAATCGATCCAGTTACACTAGTACAAAGTAAATAAAATTTAACCTTAAATAGATTTAAATGTAGCTTCCACTGGTTTGATTTAATTCAAAATATTGTCAAGGTCTAAGTAGCTTCACTTGCATTAAAAGTTGGCATTGGCGAAGGCAGATTGATTTTACATGGATTTGATTATCAAAACTCCAGAAGATGTAGCCTTACTCTAAAGGGAGGATGGGGGAGCAGAAGTCAGCACGGCTTCTTGATTAGGATGTGACCAGGCCCTGCTCCACAGGCCCGGCAAGTGCTAATGCTTGAAGGGAGGGGAGAAGTTGCGCTCTCCTTCTCTTTCCTTCATCCTTTGGTAACTCCAATAACAGCAACATTCAACTTTTCCTGGCAGAGCCATACTTCAGCTAAAAGAGGGGCGCAGAGCTTGGTGTTAAAATGCCACTGCGTAGCTTTGTAGGATAAAACATTGTGATTTCCCAGCCCGATGCCACAAGTATGAGGGCAAGTCAATGGAAGCCAGATAATTCACAATTCTGAAAGGAAATACCTTTTAGGACACATGTAATCAGCCCATGGAACTCATTGCCACAGGATGCTGTTGCAGCCAAGCGTTTAACAAAGAAATTCGCTAACAATTCATACCAGTGGGACCTTGCCAGCCCTCAAAATCTATCGTAGACCACCACGTAGCTCTAGATCCATGTGGGGCTTTGCACCCTGGTCGCAGTGCGGGGGAAGGCCATGACCATGCATTAAATCTAGGCTGTGCATACTAATGCTTGGGGCCTCTCCACAGACCAGCTGCAGTCTTCATGTCGTAGTAGTGTCTACACATGGGACCACGTGCTCTTTAGAGCGGTCATCTTGCCACCCCGGTTAGGTCGCCTGTTGGAGCACACTGTGGTTCCCTCCCAGCCCACCTGCTGAGGCTCTCTTCCCGTCGAGGCAGCACAGGAGGGAGGGTGTATGCCTGCACCGCTCAGCGTGACGCCTGACAGTGTCGGTTCATAGCTGGAGCGCAGAGCTAGACTTCACAATACCTGAACCTATAGAGCGCCAGCGTGGGAGGCACCACTGCGAGCAGGACTGGAGAAGCATATGTAGAGGTCCACAGATGACTGTAGCACTGGCAGTTGTATTAGAAAACACCAAAACCTGTTTGGGAAGGCGTATAGACCCTCCCCATCTGCCTGCTCTGGAATTTCATGCTTTCTCCGAGGGTCATCCAAAAGCCTTCCGAGGTTCTGGGCAGAGTGCCTGTATGCGCAGTCCTGCACACCATCTGAAGTTATCCTTTCAGACTTCAGCGTCACGCTTCACAGCAGCACTGCAGTTCCTTCTGCCCCTCTGCCGCTGACCTCTGTTACAGGCAACACAGTTCTCCCGTTCCTCCTGTAAGTGTGGATCCTTTGCAGTTTAAAATGCCCCGGAGTGCTCAGCTGTCTAGCTTGGGTATAAAAATTTAGCTAATTTCCTTGCAGGACAGAAGATGTTTAGAAACTGTCACATACCCTAGGATTTCCTGTAAATGTCTACAAAGTTCTTTTGGTTTTTAATCAGATCTGAAGCAGTGTTTCCAAACCAGTTCTTTTTTTGAAAATATTTGGTTTTCTGGGTTTCTTATATTGCTGAACAAACATACCTGTCTGCAAAAACCATGTACATCTCTGCTGTCCGCTGCTGCTTTACCTGGGTGGGTGGACTGTCCAGAGAGGTGGTGGAGTCACCCTCACTGGAGGTGTTTAAGAAACGTGTGGATGAGGCGTTGTGGGACACGGTTTAATGGGCAGGGTGGTGTTGGTTGATGGTTGGACTTGATGATCTTACAGGTCCTTTCCAACCTTAGTGATTCTGTGATTCTGTGATTCTGTGATTCTGTGGTCGGTGTCAGGGGTCTGGAAACCTGGGATCTGGAAAAATCAAGTGGTATTCAATGACCCGGCGAGTGGTTAGGTGACGGTAATATTGCCCGTTGATACAAATGGGGTCCTAGTACCTAACCCCGACGTCAGTCCCTGGTGACAAGGGGAGTTTAACCATGAACTTGGAGCCAGGGGGTGGGGGAAGCTATCGCATTCACTTTTTGCTGTGATGAACCAATGGCTTAAAACCCACTGCTGTGAAGGCATCTTATCTCTCTGGCTAAGAAAGCAGATGCAATTTCCTAGAAATTTTTAAGATGTTACACGCCAGGAAGTGTAAGATCTCATGGCAGCTATTTCAAAGATTATGTGAAGAGCTTCCCCCTTGCACGGCCTATGGATGGCAAGGCCCTTCCGTCATGCCACTGCATAGTGGGAACTTTACTGCACAATTCAAAATTACAAATATTTACAAAATTACAAAATAATAGTCAAAAGCTCACTTTACCCTGTTCCCTGCTTCGATGGGAGCCCTGCTGTTTCTTCCAGACGGTAAGCTGGCCTTTTGCCCAGACCATATATCTCTTATGACAGGCTCCTTAAGGACCAAATCTAAATGGAAGCCAAAAGAAATATGTCTTACTAAGTGACACAAGGGTAACTTTCCGAGTCTGATTCTGAGCCCATTTTCACTGATTTTGCACTGATACAACTCTGCTGGCTCTAACTGCATTAATCCAGATTTGTACTGATGCAAGCAGAGAGCCCCTGTGCCTTTGACATTGGTACAAAAACGAATTTCTAAAAATGCTGAAGTTGCAACCAGTGACCTGGGCAGTATTTTAACAATTGCATTCACATCTGGCCTCTGGAAGATTTCTCAGTTGTTTTTCTGCCTCGTTGTTAGCAGAGCCAAATCATTACGCTACCTTAGGTAAGGGGGGTCTTACAGTCTCTTACACCTCATTGCTGCTGAGAGCTATACGAACAACTTACACTAAACCCACTGATCAAAACAGAAGAATTTTCTACAGCCTTGATGGAGCTTTGTACCTGGCTTTTAGGGCCAGGCTGCCCCTGCTCCTGACACAGGTACCGCAGGAATTGCAAACCTGTTCCGGGAGGTCTGAGAAGGGCAGGGAAGGGCTTAGACGGGTGTTGCTGGTGGTGGGAGCAAATAGTACCATCCCAAGGGATGTCAAAGCTTCTGCCCTCTTCTGTGCCTCTGCCAGAACTTGTTCACAGCCAATGCTGTATTCCACCACTTTCTCCACCAAATACCACAGCGATCCTTGGCAAAGAGAAGGACACCAGGGTAAACATTCAGCCTACCATGAGGATTTCAAGCACCTCTGAAGCTTGAGCTGCTACAAGGCAGCATCCGAGGTTGGATTCATAAAGCAAATATTGATGACACGCCTTTTCGCTTTTTTTTTTTTTTTGGTAAGCCGTGTTTTTTATAAGGGGCATTTCTCATGCACAAAACACGCAGCTTTGCCTTCTCAAATACTCTCGCTCTTAGGACTAGATTTCACTTCTTCCTGGTCTAACGTAGGTTTGCTCAGGGGAACTGTGCACTGCAACAACCTCCACCTCTATGTGCGTGAGTTTGGGCTCACCAGTGGGCACGGTCTGTCTCTCTTACTTGCTGGTGGTGGGCCTAATAGGGCTGGAACGTGCTGCGGCAGCCCCGTCAGGCTCACAGCGCCGTTGCCAAGCAAAATCCTACTGCAGTCGGTGGCACCATGAAAGTGCAAAAGACTAGACGGTGGCTGCTGTTCTGTTGGGGAGGCACAAAACGGCAGCTGTGGAGGAGGGCGAGGAAGCCTGATGCCATGCGCTAATACCAGCATGACAGATAAGGTAATGGGACGTCAGCCTGCTTCCCCTTCCCGAGCATACCCTATGGCTTGTTTGGTGAATAAATCTTTCCTCACCTCTGTTCTCCTTTTTCCCTCCCCCACCAAGTTTGCAGTAGGGTTCATCCCATTCTTGTTTTAGGAAGGCACCACGGCTGGAGTCCTTTTCTGTCGGGGGGAGAGTGCGATTTAGCTGGTCTGTAACCGTCTGTTTCCATTCATTCCTGAGGTTTTCCAGCTGCCCGCGAAAACAATGCACTGATACACTCTGTGTGGACTTGAACTGCGTCCAGAGCAAAGGGTTAGGTGGGGCCAGGAGATTCGGGGAGTGTTCTTTGTCCTGGAAAATGCAGCGGATACCCGCACGACATGGTCAGAAGGAGGATGGCGGAGAAGCAGTGGCTGATTCCCCAGCCCACACATAGCCCACGCGCCAGACGTTGGGGTCAAGCATCCAGCTCCTAACTGGGCAAATGTCAGAAGTGCCAAACGCAAGCATCTAAGCAGTGGGAAAAAAAACCAAACTGAATTCCAAGGGGGGCTGATGCTGCGCTTTCACGAGTGTAAAGCAGACAGATTTCATCGGAAAGGGTGTAATACTTTTAGTTGATTTTTCAGTTAAACTCTCTCCATCTCCTTTTATCTTCCTTCCTTTTCACAAAGGCATAAAGTGAGTAATAAAAAATGCTAACAGCACAACTTCTTGATTTATACCGCCAGCAGATCTCAGGCAGAACTCCCTGTTGAGTTTGAGGGAACAGCCTGATTAAAAATTGATGCCACAATATGGTCTGTCTTAGCAACAACACTCGCAACTGAAATTCATCTAGGATATAAACCGTGACATTTAAAATGCCTGTTGGGTGAAACTTGACCAAAAAAAAAAAAAAATTGGTGTGCGCAGCTCTGGGGAATAAGGCAATTGCTGTGCCACTTTATGGAGTACCATGTGTGGATCACTGAAGCTATTAAGTCTTCTGCTGCCTTTTTCCTGGCCTCGAGAGGTTAACTTCTTCCCAGAGCCGTTTGCTGGGGTGGGAAATAAGAACTGTGTGCGTGTGCCACAGAGCTATGTCTGGTCTGGGTACGCGGGTGATCTGGATTTCATGTTGTTTGCTTGAGAGACCCACTGGAGAGAATAATGAGGGGTTCAAAAGAGGAATATTCTTTCTGCCAGACGTGGTCTTTTAACCAGGCCTTTGCTTATTTGTTGGGGGAGATTACTCCCAGGGTCACCTGGCAAAAATGACTGGAAGTTATGAAAGTAAGGGCCTCCTGCCAACTATTAAAAAGAAAGAGGGAGAGAAATGGAGAAGAAACGGGAGAAAGAGCAGCAAGTTGGCTGCAGGGAAAGGGACATTTTGTGATTCAGAGGAGAAGCCAAGAACCAAGGCTGTAAAGGGAGGGAGAGGACCCTGGGCTCCTTAGAAGCCTCGGTGCTATATTCTGGTGGCATTCAAGCATAAATTGAAAGCTGGGAAAGAAAAGAGGCACAGGCACTTCCACGTGCCTTGGGGAGCCCTTACGGCAGAGATGGAGCTCTAGGCAGGGGTGAGCATAAAGCACCAAGTGACCTGGGGCTCAGCACTGCTTCTGGAGGTGTGGGGCAGCTCGTCTTCCTCATCCCGCTTCCAAAGAGGGGCAAAACCGAGCCCCTCTGCTACAAAACCGAGACCAGGGCCCTTAGCCGAGTCGCTCACTGGTTGGTTGTTGCTTGTCGCACCCGAAGAGGTGCTTTCGGACTGACGAAAGGGAGGGTGCTTCTGAGACACCCCCATAAATCTCAGCCTGGGCTGTTGTCACGCCAGCAGCGACCTGCTGGGGCCAAGGCTCCTGGAGAATTTGGCCCTGAGCATGCCAACAAGGAAAGGTGTCGCAAGCAGCAGCGACGCAGCCACAGGGATTGAAGGACAATGAAAATATAGAGACCCAGCACAGTTCCTTGCAGCTTACACCACTTTGACAAAACATCTGCTCGCCTGAAATAAAATCCCTCCTCTATTCTAGGCAGATACAGTTTCCCTTGAAACAGCAATAGGAGCTGCTGCATCTGCTCACACCATGGCCAGGCTGCAGCCCCAGGAGGATGAGGCCTTAGCTAAATCAGGCTGAGCTGCCTGCTTTATCTTACACTCTCCTGTGACTAACTTTTCTTATTACACCTCTTTACACAAGCGCCAAACCCCAAGCAGGCAGGAAAGCCATCCAAAATTCAGAAGAATTACAACAGAGGCTTGAACATCACGGGGTTTTGGAAAGGTTATTCATTTAGTGAAAAAGCAAACGTGCAAATCAAACTCTCTGCCAGCATTTGTGTGATGATAATCAGGCTGATTAAAGTCTGGCCTTCAGGATATGTTGGGACCGGCACTAGGACCTAGAAAATAACCACCCCATGCTTTTGGAAGACAGCTGCAGGCTCTTCCTGTTCTGCTCTGCAAGTGATCCATCTCCTCTCACAGATCTGTTCATTTTGGATGCAATTGCTCGAAATATGCATTACTTATGGTCATACAGATAAATACAAAGGGGACGAGCAGTTGTGCTGTTAACCCTTCAGATCCCCGTTAGGCCCAGCCATGCGATGAGGAAGCAAAAGATTTCCCTACAACTAACTTCGATAAAGCCAACTTGGTTACGTTAGCTAAGGGCATCAGCCTTAGGAAATATACTTTTCCTCTCTCCTCTCTCGATTTGGCTATGGTCGCCTTTACCATTTGCTGAGGAGAAAGGTGCTTGTTCTGCTCATTTCTGTGTTGGTGAAGGAAAGGAGAAGCTGATCAAGCCAATGGCCTTGATTCACTTCTAGCCTTAAATCTGATATACCATTTTCACCTAATCAGTGCTCTGCAAGGGTGTTAGTCAATGTCTGAAGTTTAAGGCATGGAGATGAATTCCCAGGGAATCACGATGGCACAGAGTGGCAGGAGGAAAGAGGACAGGGGAGATGCTATTTACCTTGTCCGTCTGCTTTGGGACTTTTCTCCCCTCCTCCTCAAGCATGAATTTCACAACTAAACCACTGAAATGATAAAAACAATAGCTGCTTTGCAGAGACGCTACTGAAATATGCACTCTTGGAGCTCTTGAACAGGAACGGAAATGTAAAGCACGACTTTTACCTATATAGGAACACACACACGCTGTGGGCCAGCTATTTGGCTGCAGTAAGTCGGTGCAGTCGGGCTGAATAAACTTGGTGGAACTACCTGGCTTGCTCGCTGAGCCAGTTCTGCACCAGGCTGCTAAGCCAGCCAGTGTCCCCCAGGGACAGGCTGCAGAGCCAGCAGAGCCAGCGCACAGCTCTGGGCCTGCCCTAGTTCAGGCTAATCGGCCCTGCCGGCCCTCGAGGCTGGGTAACCACACTGCGCAGCTGGGAAACCAGAGCTTCCCTGCCACCGCTGCACCCAGCAGAAGCCAAGGACAGCAAAGGACTGAGACTGACATCTCCTGACACAGCTTTGGGTCTTTTCCATACAAGCTGAAGTGCTCTGCTGCTTCTTTCCAGGGGTAATTTAGACCCAAATGGTAAAAAACACCAATTTGAATGTTTTTATTATTGTCTGCATTACTGTTATCCTGACTATTGTTCTTATATCCTGCTAGGGAGGTGTTGGGGAAGGAACTCCTTCTGCAAGAAATCAGTGCAAGCTTTGAGACCCTGGTAACCTATGCCCTCCCCTAGAGCTTCCGTCATCTTGACAGCAAGTTTGTGCTAAAGAGTCAAATGCCAATGAAAAAGGAAAAAAAAAAAATACCCCTAGAACTGGAAGAAAGGAAACTGCCTGATACTTCTTTCCAGCCAAAGAACTGTTTAATAGCAAACTATCAGACAAATCCCAGGCCTGGGAGGGGGGAGAGTGTTACAGAGGTTGAGGATTCCTACCAGAATGTTTTGGGGAGTTTTTGGTTTGGTTTGGTTTTTTGGTTGGTTGGTTGGTTGGTTGGTTTTGTGTCTCCAAACCTGTATTGTCTGAATGCAGCTGAAAGAAGAATCATTCAGTGTAATCAGAAGTTTTTTCAGTATCACAGAAGTCCCTGTTTCTGATGGGATGAGTGATCCTTAATTATCAAGGGAGCTGACTGTTAAATATCATTTATTAATAACTTCTAGAAAAAGAATTCTGAAACCTCTGAAATACAGATTGTCAGCTTTGTAGTTAGACCTGAACTGCAGTGGTACATTCCAGAAGTCAAAATGGTGTTTGCCTGCTTTTTTTCTCTCTCTCTTTTTAAAAGGTAAATGACAAATGAATCTGGCCCCAACACTCAGTGAAAAAAGCAGCTCTATTATTTTCAGAAAAATAATTTCAAAGGGCAAGACAATAATAGCAGGATACACACAAAATAAAACCTTTGGAATCCTGTTATTATTATTATTATTATTGTAGGTTCAGATGACTCAAATGTTATTATTTTCTTCTTGCATTACCAGCCAAGAAAACCAATGACAACCACATAAGGCTCTGCAAATCTCAGCAGTTTTGATTCCCACTTACATTACTGGAGCAGCTGTTGCACGCGCATAGTTTAGCGGGTCGGCTCTGCGTGCGGACTGGCCCATACTGTGCTCCGTCTTCTTGAAAACTTTAGCTTGATTTAAGAGCAGGGTTCATGTACAGCCTACCCTGCAGAACGAAGCTAAGCTTATAGTGTTAGGCATGTTCGAGGGGGCTCAGTTGTGTGCTAGTACATATATAGCACTGGTTCATGTACTGGTAAGAGTCTTGTTTTGGTGGTGGCTGCCTTCAGTAAGGCGTGCAAGCAAGAGGCCTGTTCCACGGACACTCTTTTGCGATTGCTCTAAGCTGTTGGTTTCCAACAGCACAAACAACGCAAAGGGAGGGTCAGCTGAAACCAGAGTCTTGCCCATCTATGAGCTGGGATCATTCACGCACCTTCCCACCACTGCGATCATGGGGCAGCAACGTCAAAGCTTAAAAGCACCTCTCCCCAAACATGAATAAACGTGTGCTGACCATGAGCGGGTTGTCCTGCCTGGTGTGGTGTCTTGTGGGGAAGGAGTTGCGCTGCTCTCTTACCCCATCACAGATGATGAGCAATGCTGGTGACCAGCAAGAACTACTCACACGAGAAGACGTTTATCTTAGTTTATATCAGGATAAACAGACCGAGTGGCAGCATCCTGAAACTGCTGCAACAATTTAAACACATTTTTTTTTTTTTTTTAAAAAAAGGCAGTTTTCCCCTGAAATAGCAGGGACTGATCCTGCACCATCCCAGACGCTGGAGTATCCTAGCAGGAGCACATAAACCCATCTGGCTGAGAGGAAGCATTCAGCGCATTTTGGACTGTGCGAGTGCAGGTGTGAATGCCTACACAAAGTGCAGATTTACCACAATCCACTAGAGATCATCATATTTAAAGAAGGAATTTACATTAACAATTTCAATACGATTTCATGTTTGCTTCACGCACAATTTGACGGAATATGCTGGTACATTCCTCCACCTGTTAACATGCTTAAACCGGGACAGCTTGACTCTATTACAAACTGACTTATGCCAAACCACGTAAAGGTGGTCACCTGTCCATGGGAAACATGGTGCACCCTTTTGCTCTTTCTTCAGTGTTTCTGTTGCTCCACAGACAAGTAATGCACATTTTACTTCTGTCCTTTTCCACTTTCTTCCGTGTGTGTTTGGTTTCCTTCATAGCCACCGGTATATATGGGAACAGCTCAGATGGTGTGAGATGTTATTGCATCTCCTCTGCTGATTGAATGGTTACTCTTGGAACAAGAGGACACCAAGCTACATGAGTCCCAACCATTGGAGGTTGATTTAACTGAATTTAACCTCTCCAATAAACCAGAGGATTTAAAATTAGAAACCAAAACAAATCACCACTTGCAATGTTGAAGATGCTGACCACATCAGGCAGATGTAATCTAATTCAAGGACTTGTTAGCTATATCAGATTTACTCCCGGACAAGAGTTTGCGCCCACGGAGAGTAAAAATTTCAAAGCCAAACCTGTTATCACCCAAATTAATTTTCCCTTGACTTCAATACAACGGGGAAGAGAAAGCTAAAAGCAAACCAGGCAAAGCGTGGGAGACAGGGTATCTGTCAATGCTTCCAGGGTACTGACGTGTCCCCTCTACATTTTCGCCCTGGCATTGCTTAGGCTTTACAGTGACCATGGCTCTCCTCCTGGTGCCAGAGGCCGGGGATGTCCCTTCAAGCTGTTTGTTTCCTTTCTGCAGTCAGGCAAAGAGGTCAATGTTGAGCAAGACTTTCTACTTAAAGATCTAATAAAACAGCTCTAGCAGACACCAAGGAGTAAATTGATTTTTACCAGGTCCAGAGAGGTGTCTGGAGGAGGAGAAGAAAGCGCAGGAAGCAGTGAGTGTTGGGCGGCCTCAAAGACAGGGTAACCCCCCTTGAAATCCCCAGGGAAGGAAGGTGGCTCTGCAGCCCAGTCACCTCTGTAAGCAGTTAGTGGAGATCCATTTGAGCTATGACAATGTCAAACACGTCAACAGTGATTCAGTAGGCAATTTCCTCCTCATCTTCACTATATATATACATGTACTGGGTAGTATAGCAATGCAAAAGTACCTCAGTTGCTCAGGTATCTTCCAAGGGTTCATTTGAAAGAGATATTCCATCAAATTCCCGCATTCTCCAGCTACAGGGAAAGGATGTCTGTGTATGCAGGCATTCTGGCAGGAGCTATTTGCTTTGGGGCCAGATGTAATTCAAAGTTATTCTGAATATTACACTGCAGCAGCCTGGCCAAGCCCAAGTAATGCTGACTATTAGGGCTTTCCTGGTTTTCCAGATGGAGCTGATTTCATTTAGTTCGCTCTTGTAATTAATAGCAAGAGTCCCTTTTGTTCATTTTTGATTCTTTGTTTTATCTCTAGCATTTTGTAGAATAGTTTCCTATTTACTTAATCCATTGCTTGCCTCCTCGGTGCACATAGCAGAACTCATTCAGCCATACAGTTTAATGACGTACAGCTCAAATCTCTGCTGCACAGTCTCACATCCGCCTCACATCAAGCTGGCATTTTTGTCATTTATATTTTATATGCTATAAACTCACAAATCATACCATTTCATACTAGACCAATGTCAATAATATTTTTCTTAAAAAAAAAAAAAAGGCAACAAAAACTAACCACTAGCAAACATATGGGATCTGTACGTTCTGTCCTTTAAACAAGTGCAGATTTAGCAAGGAGGGGGAGGGAAAAGGAAGAGAGCCACATCCCCGGCTGCCAACGCAATGAATGTTCCTGCAGCATCAGTGTTTGGATTAGGCCCATGGCCACCCTACTTAGGTTTCAAATTGAGAAAAAATAGATCAAATTCAATTCCCTGCTGCCAGATTTTAGCAATATTAGACTTCTGCATACAGAGGAATTTTTTTTATACAGTGTTTACATGAGGCTAACTGCATTGAGAGTGTGTTCATAAACCGGATATTGGATGTTAATAAATGATGAATATGTGGTCTGTAGGCATAGTACAGACATGCATAAAACATGCTATAGGTGGCTAAATGCTAGCTGGTTACAAACAGGGTTCCACGCAACCGCAGGGATTAACCAGACTGCCTTTTTTTGTGCTTTTAACTCCTAGCGCGCAGTAGTGCTCAGTCCAGGGCTGGGGCTCCTAAGTAGTTCCACAATTTAAATAACAAATATTAATCTACTAGAACATATAAACAAACAACGAGTTTGATGCGTATAGATGAAGTGAGCTTGCACACGGTAGCTGGTTGTTGGAGTCAGCCTGTACATCTGTGTGTACGTGCGCGGTCCCACATATCCCATTACGGACGAGGAGGGATGTCAGTGGGTCCCTCTAAGGGCTGGTCTGCACGGGGCGGGAGGTGAAACCACCCAGCACTGGGAGCCATACAGCAGGATATCCGCCATATCACAGGTCTGACCCCAAAACTAGTGGGACAGTCACCTCCCCTGGCCGCGTGCACCAAGGGTCGAAAAACCCAGGTGTGGGGATTTCTGGGCTTACGCTGTTGTTCTCAGGGGAATGTGGGTGGATGGTTGTTCTTTATTTTCTTTTCCTTTGTCCTCCAACTACTTAGAGCATCTGGGATTCCAGTTCTTGTATGTTTTAAAGCCTTTGTTTCTTTATCCTTCATTCTGCACTGTGACATTGAATGGGCTTCAAATGAATGAAAAGCCTCCTTTAAAGCTAATCACAATTCAATGTCTGCCTTTCTTTGGGACTACATTTGGGTTTTTTTTTACAGATTAATGGCCAGAAGGTCACAACAGAGAGCAACGCATATGACTGAATATTAACTTTTAATAGAGTGCATTGAGCTCAGGAGCCGATTAGAGCCTTCATGAAGCAAGAGCAACGCTAATCCTGGAAGGACTCCTAAAATCTTTCATAAGCTGCATTTAATTAAAAGAAAATGAAATACGTAAGAGTTGATGCACGAGTTGTACATCCCACTCAATGAATGAATCATTTCCCTGCCTTCTTCTCTGACACAAAAATACCTTCTTATCCATTAAAGATGTTTAAATATTTTTACGACCATGATGGCTCACATGTCACCACAAGCCACCCAGGACATGGCCATTGCAGGCCAGAGCTGTTCTGGTGTAACTATAGTGTTCCTGCAATGATTTGGGTCGAGGATGACATCCAGACCGTAGACAGAATTGCTTGTATCACTGCAAAGGCAAATGTCACCCAAACTGTTGTTAAATTCATAAAGTAGATTTTTTTGTTTGTATTGTTTTTTGGTTTGGTTTTTTTGGTTTTTTTGTTTTTTTTTTTATTTCCACCCGCCCCATAACACATATATGGCATATGTGTATCTGAGGCAAATCTCAGTCGACACAACTCTACCACCGGTACCAATTCATCACAGGAACAGCGTGTGTCCTTCTCACACAGACCCGTTGCCCCAGTCCTGTCACTGGCAGAGCGCTACAGGGAGCCAAGAAGCTCTAACTGGAAGGATGAACAACAAGGCGGAGGAGTGTGAAATGATGGAATGGCAGCCGGATCCGGTGTCAGACCAGGATGCAGTGCAGGACCAGCTGGCCCCCTGCCCCGGCACAGGGCACGGCCCCTGCTCCTCCTGGTCTCCCTGCGAAGGGCAGGATCCTGTTGCAGACTTGGAAAGCCGCGCAGTCCTGAGGGCACTCGCGTGCTCCAGAGTGCTGGGGACCTGTCAGCCCCGCTCGCATCCCTGCGGAGGGCTGGGGACAGGGGTTGAACCAGCAGCCTTCCCAAAGGATTATCACCGAGCTTTGCAGCTCTGCCAGCACCATGCCCGTGCCTGTCAGGAGCCATCAGACAGCCAGGCCTTAACGGCTAGTAGAATAACGGAGTGAAAAGAATAAAATTACCCCTTTCTGAAATAGCCAGAAACACTCTTAGCTAATACTGAACACAGCTTATGAATTCACAGAAAGGAGGGGACCTGACTTTTAAGGATTATCACCGAGCTTTGCAGCTCTGCCAGCACCATGCCCGTGCCTGTCAGGAGCCATCAGACAGCCAGGCCTTAACGGCTAGTAGAATAACGGAGTGAAAAGAATAAAATTACCCCTTTCTGAAATAGCCAGAAACACTCTTAGCTAATACTGAACACAGCTTATGAATTCACAGAAAGGAGGGGACCTGACTTTTGGGCGCTGAATGCAAGGGGCAGCGCCCAGGCTGCAGTGGATGGTCTGTGGCTGAACAGGCAGAGTCGTTCCCGTCCCGGCTGCCAGGCACCGAATGGGGTTTGGCAGCACTGAAACAACTGGGGTGGACTGGGAGCACCAAAGGGGCAGAAGGATGGGAAGAGGGTTGTGCAGAAAGTGACAGTGCTGTGGCTGTTTTCTTTGCTGCCGCCCCCTCAAAATGTCATTGTCAGCCGAAGGGCTTATGAATCAGGGAGCAAAAAGAAGATTGCTCAGGTTTTGTGCCTTCAGGGAATTTTTTTAAAATATATTTTTTAATGTGTGCTGATCTAAGGTTGAAGTAACTCAGGTTGAATGATTTCTATCACCTTCGCATCAGGACGTTGCACTCAGACAGACCTCCCGAGTCGGTCAGATCCTGACATGATCCTCACGTGTGTCCTCACATGGCGCAAACAGACCCTCTGATGGCTGCGCACCCAGGCTCACCACGCACGTGTGCTGCAACGTGACCTCCTCCAGGCATCAGGAGTCAGCTGGGCCCATCTCATGGTGGACATGGACGGGGCAGAGTGAACATGTGTCAGACCCACAACCGCCCCAGGGAGCACGTTCCCAGCTCTGCATGTCACCACCAGTTCTGGCCCATTGCGCCTCCGTATCCTCCTTAGAAATCACTACGGAATGAAAAAGCAAACTCATAGCATGTAAATCAAGCTTTGAAGGTTTGCAAGTCCCTTCCCCCTTGAACTCATGCAAGTGATGGGGAAAAAAGTCCTTAGAGCCAAAAGCTGGTGTTTAACCATTTATTCCAGTGAGTGGGAAGGAGGGTGACACCTGGTCTCAGCAGGCCGTCGCTGGTAGGATGAAAGCTCAGTTAGAAGTAGTTGATGACTCTTCTGATGGACTGGACGGTTGCGCTGCGCGCCTGCCACATGTTGAAGTTCCTGAACTCGCCCCGCTCCACCACGTACATACGGCCTCGGTAGTTGGGCTCCTCGTACAGCACCCACCTGAGCAGAAAGGGAGGGTTACGTGGGTCCCAGCAGCGTGGTTGGGTGAGGGGGGCTCATGCCCACGTTGAGTGGCTGCCTTTAGGGACCCAAGCACTGCAGACTACTGAGGCCTGACGGTCCCTCCACAGCCCCAGTCCCACCCAGCACACAGAAATGCTCCCGGTGGAGTTAACTGCTGGTGCGTCCTCCCATTTCCAGCGTAGCCTGGCGATTATCCACGGCCAGAGTGGACCTTGCCTTTGGAAATTGTTATGGGCTACACCAGCGATGAAGCCTGGGACCAGGGGCTCCCTGCTTCATGTTGCTGTAGGAATGGATTGCTCTGAGCCTCACTGTGTGCAACAGAAACAATTTAATAGTGTTTGATAGTGTTAAAGAAGGACATGAGTCCCCTCAGTCCCTGGATAAACCCTTTTTGGACCGTAAGGAGAAATGTGCAACTCTTGAAATATGTTTTACCTCTTTCAACTGACTCATTAGCTATGATGGGAACCATATTTAATAATTTCTCTCTTTGCTAGTAATTCTTAATGGCCTCTCTTTGATGCTTTCCAACAGAGAGCAAGATTTGTTTCTGTTGTCTTCACTTTATCTCTACGTCCAGAGTTAACTACAACTTTCCCATGGACTACAGTGAACTGATACGACACTCAACAGCCTTGGTGACTTTGGCCTGCCTGGCTGCATCAGCTAGCTTGGCTACGTTTGTCTAGCATTGTCTTTCTCCATTTGAAGGCCTTCAAGTCAGGAGCAATTCTGATGGTGAAGAGGGCCAAATTTTGCTGCTCCTCTCTCCCTTCATCCCTTTAGTACACACTGTGCCATGACCTTAATGTGGCTGCAAGCGTCACCTCTTTATTTATATCTCCCATGCTTTGCAACCAAATTTTGCCATTGTTCTGATGGTTTCACTGCCAGGTTTCCACCCCATCAGTGCTGAACTGATGTCTCCCTCATTCGCTCCCTCATTCTTCTTTTCCCAACTTTTTTAAGGATTTTATAAGGATCTCTGCTGCCTGTCCCACCTATTGGCTTAGCAATGACAATAGAGCACAAATGCAATCGTCAAAATCATTTGGTTTCTCTGGTCTGTCTCTTGCTGGGAATTCAGCTGTGACATCTGGGTTGAGACCTACTGTATGTGGGATTTCCAGGGAGAAACTCCTTTAAGTACTCAATGGGTCAAAGACTGCTGGGCCTTCAGGGTCAGACAACAGCTGGTGAACTCAGATCAGTCTGACCCAGAGCAAGAAGCTGGAGTCCTAAGAAAAAAGTTGTTTATAAAACCAGCCACCCACGGGCATTATTTAAAAAAAAAAAAAAAAAGGCAAAAGGTTAGGGTATTTAGTCGAGCCACCTAATACATTCTTTCACGTATTTGGATATATTTTGTGTGTCTGAGAAGACACCAGGTGGGACTGCGGTGGGTTCCTTCTCCCATCTGCCTGTGCCCTGACGCCTGCCTGGTGCCCCTCTCCGCCCCGCTGCCCGCGCTTGCACAACCCTTTTCTGCAGCATCGCTGCGATGTCCTCAGCCAAGACATTTGGATCCTACAAGCATTTCCTACAAATAAACAAGTTCATTCTTCGGCACTTTTTGCAGACAATTTCTATCCGAACCAGAATTGAAAAATCTTCCTCAGACTTTTCCCCTGGAGCTCACTTTGCAGCGCACGGAGAGGGCTGCCTGCGGCTCATGTGAGGGCAATGGCAGGTTGCCCCGAAGCCTTGTCCCCCCATCACGTATCCTAATGTGCACCATCGGAGAGCGTGCTCAGCGCTTCAGCTTAATTAAGAACAATTTACAAAATTATCCTCCTTCTCTAGATACACCACCCAGTCTCACGGAGGGAATGGGATGGGCCGTGGGGTAGATGGAAACAGACTGTGTGACCTGGTGTGCTGATAAGAACCCACCGCTTCTCCCTCTGCTTAGGGAAAGGCTGCACAAAAGAGGAATAAAAGGAACAGCAGAAAGATGGGAGCAAAGTGTATTGGCAGTGCAAGGTGATGAGTGAAGACCTGTATGGCTTACTTAGCTGTTCCTTTATTGCCTAAAATTTACATTCTCTGAGACCATCAGTGAGAGAGGAAATCAAGTCAGTCAGGAGCCCAGAAAACAACAAAAAAAAGATGATCCTGTCCTCAAGCACAGCATGAGAGAGCTGATCTAGGTACATATCACGCAGCCCGCAAACATCTCGGTGCTGTGTTTCATTAACACATAAACCCAGAGGACATGGGAATAAAACTCGCATGGAACCAGCTCACACCCTATAAGCCAAAACCAGCTGCTCGAGCTGAAAAACTAGCAGGGGAGTGCTGCAGCTTCAGCCTGCACCAAGCGGGATGCTGTCAGCAGGGATCAAGGTCACTCATTCTCCACGTCGGACTCGAGCAGTGCCACGAGCAGCTATCGCCTCTGCCGAGAAATATGTAATTTTTATTGAGCAGCAACGCTTGGGCACCTGCTCTGGTTGATAATTCACAGCCTGACTGCAGAACATCTACCAAATGCTCGTAAATATTTTAGCAAAATAAATGGTTGGTCTGGTTCCTTCAAGTTACATCACTGTAGCTTAGAAAAGCCCTTTTTTGGGGGTATCTTCTCCTGGACTGTGAAACAAATTCAGCTTTTTTAAAGTTATTTCTAAGCAATCCTCTGTGGAGTGGCTGGGGCACAAAGGAGGACAAGAAGCGCACGTCTTCATCTAAAACCAGATAATCTCATATGTGATACCGGAGCTGGCTCTGCCCGTGGGACAGGCAAAGCCGCTCGCCACGCAAATGGCAACAGCTTCCGAGGAGGCGGTAACTTCTCCAAACCGCTCCGAAATAGCAATCTCATTTCCAGCTTTAACAGCTTTATCTTCAGCCTTTCTGGCTGTGTGGGGTAGCAGTCGCCAGCCCCAAAAGGGCAGCGGGGAAGGTGCCGGACACCCTCAGCACCACCAAGAAATCCGATGGTTGTTGCGTTGGGGGAATTAAGAGGGAAAATTGCAGAGTAAGACTTGAGTGCTACTTGGAGGAGGCAGGAAACTCAGGAAACTGCTTTAGGCGTGTTTTTAGCGTTCACAGGGTAAACCAGCCCCACTTTCAGCTTGGGGATGTGCTGGAGACAGCCCGTGGCTCCTCTCTGCTGACCCCATCTCCTCCGCTCCCCGAACGGCCAAGGACGGGTCCTGGGAGGACTTTGCCAGGCTGAGCCCAGCACCAGCTACAGCAGCTCTAGGGTGAGCTGGGCTCATATGGTCCATCCAAAGGAGAAAAGTGGTCCCGTAAGGTACCTCTTTCTCCTCCGTGGTCTCACCTCTCTGCCAGCAGGTCCCTCTGCACCGTCCTGCCTTGGCCTTTACAGACCCTTCCCCACGTTTTCAGTGACCATCTTCCCAGGGTCCGAATGTAACTCTACAAAACTCAGTGAGTTTCTTTACCACGCTCCTCTCAGTATTGTTTTTTCCTATTTTTTTATCACTACCCAAAGCCTTTGAGAAGTCATGTAGCATTAACATAAACCATCTAGGCTCCCATGTGAGGGAAAGCAAGCTTTGTGCCCCTTATGTATTTCACAGGGGAGGGGGAAAAGTCAATCTGAAAAATTTAAGTGCTTGAAAGTTTCTGGGCAGCATCCCAATTTCTCAAGCTCCATGCTCTGCTATAGGGACACGTGTGGTAAATAATTGGCCCTAAATCTCTTGCCAGAGTACTCGCAGGCTCTCCTTGGCTTTATAGTGTTGTTACGCAAATGCCTTTTGCTTCGAATGCTCAGCACTAACGGGGTCCCTGGTGGGCTCCAGCCATTTCTTCCCATTAGGAGCTGGTAGCTCCGCTCCTTAGTTTTAATGAACCGCCACTGCCTGACCATAAGCCTGGGGTTTTTTTTGAAGAGAAGTTTTGGTTGAATCAGAAGGGGTCCTACAGGACACTTGCTGTCAGGATGTCACAAGCTTGGATGGCAACAACCTTTCTCCTACTCTGGGAAAAAAAATGCTGTGGACAAGAAGGGTCCGGCATTCCACATTGGGCATGGGTGAGAAGTGCAGTACGCAGTCCAGGACGCATGGAGAAGAGCATTTCTACTCTCCTTCCTCTGCAGGGTCTTCCCTCTGCCCAGTGCCGGGATGCATTCCTCCACTCCCAGCACAGCTGCAGTGAGAATGCAATTGTTGGACAGAGGAAAAAGGACAGGTAACAGCCCTTCTCACAACTGGAGGAAAAAAACATTAAAAGGATCAACACCATTGAGAAAATGCAGTTGCCCCTGTCTTTCAGAGGCAGGATTTGATTTGAAGATGAGATGCCGCTGCCTCATTTTTGCTGTCCAAGGAGGAGGTTTCTGGTGTTGCAGCACACCTTGGTGAAGCCACTTGCAAAGCAAAAGCCCTGACCTGCATCACCTGGAGCCGTCCACCCTCCCTGAAGCCTTCTGTGTGGGTTGTAAAGAGGTGCTCAGAAACATGCACAGAAAAGTTTAAAAAAGAAGAAAAAAAAAAACCCACCCTTGATTTTAGGCTCCTTGTTTCATACACCTTAAAAAGGTGTCTCAGAGCTCTTGTAGTTCGTGCTTAGCTGCCGCCCGCTAGAAATCATGCTCCTTTGAAGCAGCTCTCGATGGGCAAGCAGCAAAATTAATCTTTAAAACATAGGCTTAACTCACATTTTTAGGCTTTCTCCCAGTCGCCCCGGCACCATCGGGCTTCTCCAGGGCAGAGGGGAGCCTCTGCAGCCCTCGCCCCCCTGCAGCGCCGGGCGCAGAGGGTGTGCAGGCAGGGAGCAGCGGCGCCGGCGTGTCGGGACGCAGGCGGTTACTTACGCGCCGTCGCCGTAGACTTTGAGGGCGTTGATGGAGGTCTTGTCCCAGCCATGTCCCTGTAGGAAGGAGCAATCTTCCGTCAGCTCCAGGCTGGGACCGCTAAATTGGCTCCCCTCAAATATTTCGATCCTGTAATGCTCGCCGTGCTGGGGACAAAGGGATTCAAGTCAACAACAACAACAAAAAGTAAGGCAGCAAATTATTTCCCCAGCTTTTATAAGACAAAGAGGGAGATGGAAGGGAAACGGGAAAAGCGGTCCGACACCACCAGTGCCAGTGCACACAGAGCACGCGCAAACTTGTGCCACCTCCTCGCAGGTTTAAACACGTCACTCGCGGGCTGCGTTGCGCTCAGGCACACGTAGCCCCTCGCCCATCTGCAGAGCCCCCTCACCAGCCCACAAACCCTCCCTCCCAAATCCAGCACCAGCCACAGCCCCTGCTCTCCATGCAAAAGGATACACGTCCAGAACATACAAAGATGTTAGACTGTTTCCCTAAACTAATCTGTGTTGCCTCCAGTTCCACATGTAGCTGTGGGATCTGATGGGAGCTGCTGTGCCTTTCTTTAAGGAAAAAATCAAGAGAAAAGCAAAATAAACCTTCCCAGTATCATCGTTGCTGCATGAGCCCCTGAGGGTGACACGACATAAGTTCCTCCGGGGACATTTCTGCAGCCGGTGGCATAGGACGGAGGGAGCTGAAAGGATATTTTTAAGCTAAATTCAAAGAATACCTCAATGCGTTTTTCAAATAAACAACACCAGTGCACAAGAAGGCCGGGCTGCGATGCCAAACCCCAGAGCAGGCGGCCGCCAGCAGCAGCCGAGCGGATACTGTGCCTGAGCAAACATTGCTCCGGGAATCTGCGCTGCAGAAATGCCTCGAAGCACTCGCTGGCATCTCACAGAGAAAATCGTGGGCCAGGGAGGGAGGAGCACGTCCTCCTGCCGCCGAGCTCCAGGGCCCGAGGCAGAGCATCCCTCCATGTGCGGACTGTGGAGGTGGTTTGGGAAGGATGTTACGGACCTGAAACAAACCCATTTCTGTGCTGGAAAACAGCTTCAGGGCCAGTGAGAAACCCCACCAGCTCCAAGAGTGTTCATCATTGCCCAGGGGGTCACGAGAGTCAAATGGTAAGACCTAACCCAGATTTGGTTTTCTTTGCAACTTTTTAATCTTCCCGATTAAACCTTCCTCCGGGAGGTGCTTTTAAAAGCTTCCTAAGGGGAGGGCTATCTAGTGTGGGGGAAATAAAATGGTTTTAGTTTAGCATTACTGGGGATTTTTTGCAACAGCAGTGAATTCAGCTAAACTTTGCTAGGAGCAGCCTATCTGCCTGCGCTTCGGAAGGCCCTGGGCTGCCCACTCCCCCTCCGGGTGCGTGGGAGACCAGGCTGCCGCGGCTCAAACTTGACTTGGGCAACGACCCTCCTTCTTAACTCCCCCATATTTCATAGCAACTCACATTAAAAAGGAAAAGCACATGATGTCAGCAGGACCTTGTCACCTCCTCTGAAAAAACATGGGAAAATCCCATCACGTTAGAGCCACTGCGTTTCATGCCACGGGAGGAAGGCAATGTGTTTTCGTCCCATCGAGAAGTCACAGGAAACCGTGACTCAGCTTTGAGGCCTGTGCAGACTGCTCCAAGGGGGGACAAACCTTCCCTGGCAGACTCTTTCCTTCTCAATGGGATGTATTATTTCTAAAGAGTGTAGGTTTTTATTATGCTTATTCACGGGTCTCCCATTACCCGGAGAAATAAAGCCCAACAGCAGCTCCATCCCACCGATGCTCCGGCTGGGAGAGCGAAGCGCCAGCGGCATCCACTCACCATCCCCACGGGCCGGCAGGAGCCCAGGTGGTCGCTGCGGCTGTTCCAGTGATAGAAGCTGGGGTACTCGCCGCGCTCCAGGACGTACTGCTGCCCTCGGAAGTTGGGGTGATCGAAGCAGACCCAAGCCCCGCTCTGGACGCAGATGGAGTTGACTCGGTTGAGGAAACCTTGGTCCTGGAAGCTCCCGCAGCTGCCGCAGACCTCCAGCTTTCTGCCCGTGAAGCATTTGCCTTCATAGAAAGTGATCTGGGAGAGGGAGGAGAAGGGGTCCGCGGTGAGGAGCAGGGGCACGGCCAGACCCCCATTTTGAGCCGATGGGAATCTCTTACAGATGCATCATTTTAGAGTGGCTTGCGGGTTTTTTAGCTGCTTTCCAGCAAGAGGAGCACGGCATCACTGGCATTTTTTCCTAAGAAGCATATTTGTTTTTCTGGGAACGCAGTGCATCCCACATTTACGACACTTCTCGCTGCCTCGTGCTCGCTCATGCATATTTCCACCAGGAATGTTTAAACAGCAAACTCGGCTCCCAAAACGCAGCTCCTTCTGCCGCCCCCTCCCGATCCCTGCTACCAAATTTGCTCCCAATATCATCACTCATGTCGCATCCTCCGGGATATTATCCTAACCTACTCCCTCAAGCCGGAGGATGCTCAGGTATTCTGGTCCCAGGCGGAAAGGGAAACGGTTCGGTCATTACTTACTTTTCCCGAGTATTGAGACATTTTCTGCTGGCTGCTATCCAAGACCAAAAGCGGGAGCCAAACCCAAACTGTAATGGACAGAAACGTTGGACACCCGGCTATATAGAAGCCGGAGTGGGGGGGAGACAGGGCTGGTGTCGCGAGGGCTTTTTAACAAAGCAGTGGGAACCGGGGGCTTTATGCTTTCCTGCTTCGTAGGCAGAACCGCCGGTAACGGGACCTGCTGAGTCCGGGGTTTTGATTTTGGGCAGATGATCTGACAAAAGATTTGCCTGGCAGGGCTTTGGTCAATTAGCGGTGCACATTTACTGCTCCTTTTTGAAAGACTTCTTTTTTTCCTTTTTTTTTGTCCCTCCCCCCTTTCTTCCTTTTCCCCTCATTTTTCCTTTTTATAAAAAAAAAATTCACCCCCTTTCCCTGCATTTTTCCTTATTTCTTTTTTTTTCCCCCTCCCCCCCCCCCCTTTTTTTTTTAGAACAGACAACAAGTAAATAAGGAAACAGCAGCATCTCTCAGCATGGCACATCCTTTCTCCGTGTTGTGTTTGCTTCCTTTTACTATCAGGCTGCTGCTTTTTCTCAGCTTCTTCTCACCTGTTGCAGCCAAAAGCGAGCGTCCTTGGGAGACTCCTCACCAATAATACATTGCACTCAATCCGTCAAAGCAATGGTTTCTCGTTCAACCTTCAAACCTCTTTAAATGGCATCTCCGAAAGCCAAGGACCTAATCCCTCCCAAAGCGCAAAGGTTGGGCTCACAAACCCGCTGGTGTTATTCACGAGTGTCGTTTTTATGAATATTATGATCTTCCAGAGCTGAAGCACTGAGAGACACAGATATAAGTGAGGATTAGAGGGATTTTTAAGCCATACCATTGACCATAAAGCAATATTTTCCTTATAGCTACAATTACGGCTTCAGATTCTGGCATCTCAAACACCAGCGCAAGGAAAAGCTGCTTCATAATCCCCTCTTTTGTGTTATAAGAGCACATGGAGGCTTTAACTGTCTTATTCTGAGGACAAATAGCAAGGGAAAGCACCAGCCCATAAACCCCATCAGTTTATATTAATGAGCCAGGCTAGGAAGAGGTAAAGGCAAATGCATGGAGGTGGCCCATGGACCAGCATGCAGAGATGCACCAGGGCACCATGTTAAAAGGAGATTTATCTTTTATAGTATTTACTAGCTCTGGAAGAGGCTTTACACCCAGCTCCTACTCATCAAATCCTCCTCTTCATCACCCATGGGGCCCCTGCCGCCAGTGCTCCGTTCCCCAGACCGTCAGGCACATGCTTTGAATCCGAACCCTAAAACTCATTTCTTGGCAGGTTGCTCCTGTCCACACCTGTGCCAGCAGCCTCACTCAGCAGCCCCACTCTGCTGCCTTTGTTCACCACTTTGTTTGAAGATTAAAGGCTGTTTGGGAAGAAAGAATGTCATTATTAAGACTTAACGTACATCGCCCTTTCAATTAAGATGTGAAAGTTAATAAGCAAGCGTGCGTGCACACGTAGACTGAGCTGGAAGATGTCGCAGCAACTGGGATGGGCTGGAGGAGGAAGGACGGAGGTGGCACGTTGCATTTGGAGAAGAAATGCATCCTTCAGTTGACGCAGGTAAACCCACCCCGGCATCGTAGAAATGGTGTTTACATTTACACGTTCTGATGGGAGGTAGGAAATAATGAAGAAAAGCCTTATCTACTTAAAAAAACCCTACCCAAACCCTCATTGAAATGCTGGTGTTGTTTTCTAGGTGCTAAATTAGTCACCAGATGGTGTGACAAAAGTAACAGTGCATGGAAAGTCCCACTTGGAAGAGCAACAGTCAGGGCAGGGGGCATTAGCGGCATCCCCAAAACCAGCTCCTCCCCATGGCCTTGCACTGGGTGGCCTAGGAGGGAAGGAAGAGACCTGCCCCTCTTCCAAGTCATGGCTGGGAGCACCAGGGTGATGAGGTGGCACCATCGTTGGTGTTGGGACCCAACACTCCCAACCACTGCGGTCGTAACGGTCTGCATGCTCCTTGCATTGGCCATGAGCTGTTTGGTGCCTGCAGAGGAAGACCCACAACATTCATGAACCATTCATCTGGAACCACGAAAGCCTGGTTTCCTCTGGCTCTGTCTCATGACGGGATCTTCCTGTTTCCCCTAAGATGTGAGCTTTAATTAAAACTGCAGGAACTTGAAGTATCTGAGATCAGTGTCCGGCTGTTAGATTCATTAGAAGTTGTCTAGCAGGTTCAAAAACTACTTAAGGAAAGATGGAAAGAGGATGTGACAACTTTATTCTCATTTGTTTGAGAAACCATGTTAAAGATATGAAACGACAAAGGAACCATCTCCAAAAAAAAAAAAAAAAAAAAGGAAAATGATGGGGAAAAAAAGAATAGTGAAGAACGACAAATCCTAATTCCTGGCCAAACCCGCTTAGTTCCTTGCAAAGGATGGACGGGCTGCCAATGGAAGAGATGAAAGAGCAGCCCGAAGAGCCTGTAGCCACCAGCAGCCTTTCAGGCACGTGATGCTGGGGCTGACCTTGCCTCCCACTCGTGCCCAGGTGCCGGGTCACATCCAACCTCGGTGCCTTGCACTAACAGGATCGCAGGCAGCCCTCCTCCCCTGCAGCTGCTTCAAGAATGGAACATTGGAGACATGGACTTCCAAGTATGAGTGTTTGGTTTTAACAGGCAAAACCTAAAAATCTGAGATTTCTTTGCAAGGTTTGGTTGGGAGGGAACGTGAAATCCGGCTTGATGTCTGCAGGGGTGGCTCTGGGCTGTGCTGTCCCCGCCTGCCTCTGCTGCCGTGGGGACGAGGAGCGAGGCAGTCAGAGGTGATTCACTCTGAGCCCAGGCCAGAAGCAGGGGGGTGAGAAAACGAGGTTGATTTCAAGTCCATTGTAACTCTGCGGTTACATTCCCCGCAAAACCGGGGCAGGAAGGACTCGATGCCACAGGACACCTGAAAGGGTGGTCAGGCATTGGAACAGGCTGCCCAGGGAAGTGGTTGAATCTCCATCCCTAAAGGTGTTTAAAGAACGGATAGATGCGGTGCTTGAGGGCATGGTATAGATGGACTTGGCAGTGATGGGTTAACGGTTGGACTCGATGACCTTAAGGGTCTTTTCCAACCTTGACAATCCTATGATCCTATGATGCTGTCGGTGCCACCACCAGTCACAGAGATAGACTCAGCCACGCTAGAAACCAGAACTCAACCATCAAGGACAAAACCACCTTGTTTGGATAAAGGCTGCAGCTCCGGCTGCCACCCCGCTCTCCTCCCCACATCCCACCTGCACACAGGATCCGGGCACAACTCATCCTCTTACAAAGTGATTTCCATTACATGCCCAGGGGTTGCAAGCAAGGCTATGTCGGCATAAATAAGCCCGGGCTGAGTGGTCTTCAAAATGCAGCCTGAGATGCAACCTGTGAGCTCGCTCTCTCTCCATTTCTCCTCCTCACCCCACCAGGGAGAGGAGGGGTGAGCGAGCGGCTGCGTGGTCCGGTTACCGTTTGGGGTTAAACCACGACACACCACCTCTTTCCACAGGGGGTTATGTAGGATTTACGGGGGTGATTTTTCCATGCAGCTCAGCAGACGCTGGCCATTGCACGCATCCGGCCTAGCAATATGCCTGGCAATAACCCGCGGTGTCAGGTGGTGCTGGCGGAAGGATGCTGCCGAGCTACCCGAGTTAAGGTACAAAGATGCCAAACTCGCTCCTTCCCTGATGCAGCGATTTCCCAGGGACAGCTGGGCGTGACTCCTGGAGGTGAATCTCTGGGAGTGACGTTGCCAATGCTAACAGGATCATTTCTTAGCAGAGGCTGAGCAGGATTTGCTTTCTGCTCAGAGGTACCTACTACGGCCAGTACAGCCCCATGCAAATAATAATTAAGCGAGCAACAGCCAAGAAGTTGCTCCACATCCTCTGAAAGGGCCGCGCTCCAGCTTCTGCAGGAGCTTTTAGTGTTTGCAAAGCAGCTTAAGCATCCGGCTCAAGAAGTTGCTCCACATCCTCTGAAAGGGCCACGCTCCAGCTTCTGCAGGAGCTTCTTCCTGAGCATCCGGCTCAGGAAACATCCATATCTCAGGGCTTTCAAAAGGCCATCTTGCTTAAAAAAGCTCACAGATTTCTTCACGTTCTTTAGATCAAGATACTTCTAGCTCATTAGATATGGAACAACCTTTGGGTCTAGCTCCTTCCTATGGAAAATTTTTTGGCTGGCTGCTGCAAATGATGAACACATCTCGTGGGCCCCTTCAGAGCAGACGCAGACCTCAGAGCGAGAAACCATCCTTATGCCTCAAGGGAGAGTTTCTACATTAAAACCACGTTGCCAGATTAAAACCTAGCCCACCTCACGCCAGTTGCCAAAGCACTAATTTCCGCTGGTGATTAACCCATTCCCAGTGCCCGGGTACGCCCCGCGCAGCCTCCTAGAGCTGCTGCGGAGGCTGGTTATGCCAACTGCAGCGCATCTCTGCAAAGCATTCAAGCAGAGAAAGGATCTTCCAAAACACCAGTCCACTGCCAGAATCCATCGCCTGTTGCTGGAAATGGGAATCGGCTGCCAGGTTTTGGGGCTCAACGCATTGTCTTCATCGTGGATGCACCAAGACATAGAGTCTGTGCAGTATCTCTACCAAGGGTGGCCGTCCCACACCCTGACCCACCACTCATCCCGCGTCACCCAACACCCAGCTTTGCTCTGTGTGGAGTAAACTCCAAAAAACCTTCTCATGACTGACTGAACACTGTCACAGAATGATGGTTCAGACCTGGTCAGGTTTCTGCTAGGAAAAATATCTCCTCACCCGGAGACCTTCAGGTCAAGTTTAGCCAACTATTTATTTATTAGCAGCATTGCAGAGCTGAATATTGAAAAAAAAAAAATCTACAAAAGCTTGTTTTCAGTCATGTTCTGCCTAGGGATCAGTGTTAGTGTAGCTCATCGCACATCTCGGCAAGCATCTGAGAGGGGACTTGGATTTCATTTTGTAAAACATCAGAAAGCCTGGGTTTGGGGTGAAATCCTTCCAGTTTTCATCTTGTTACAAAAAGGAAAGGTTCCACTAGGGAAACGGGACACCTAAGGAAAAACTGGGTGCTGAGGACACCTGTCACCCACATTTCCACCATGCCGTAAGGAGTTGAAGGCATCAAAGGTTCAAGGGAGTGCAAAGGTTCTCACTCCCCCTCCCCAGCTGTGGAAGGGGAGTAATCTTGACCTTATTAGATGAGGGTGTGAAGATCAGTCGGCATTAGCGAGATGCCCTGAAGATGAGCAGTACCGATTACATAAGGACTAATTAGAACCTGTTGATTTCTCCTTCCTCAGAGGCTGCAGCCCAGCAGCGCTCCTTAGCAGGATGAGCCCAGCAAGCCCAGGTGAGCCGCCAGCACCCGCGCCCTGCTCCCACCGCCCTGCGCAGCAGCCTGCGACACTGCACGGAGAGCAGCAGGTGTACGGTGGCGCGTTTCTTTTAAAGAAGGTGAAAAGGCAAAGAGAGGGACCGTGACAGGCTTCCCTCCTCATCTCAGGCTGCTGCCCATCTTGCGCTTCACCGGAAACGGCTGCACGCTGGGATAGACCCAGCTGGGTCATTTACACTCACCCCTGCCAGAAACAAGGGGAACTGCAGAACTTGTCCTTGATAACTTCCAGGGTGCAAGTTTGGAGATAGAAGCATCTCCGTTCAAAGAAAACTAGAAAATGGGAAGCCTGCAGTCTTCACCATTGGCTCCAACGCTGCAAGAACATCCTCCGCAAAGTCCAATTTCAGCCCACGCTGCTCTGCCCTTGGCTGAGGATCGACATGAGGCTGCCTGGTCCAGATACTACAATGCAGCTACTGCAGACACAAGGGAGCTGGAAAACACTTTCCCAGCCTTTCTCTTCCCCAACGCGCCTTCACCAACCCTTCACAGAAGCTGGGAAGAAGGGTTAGGCAGAAGACTCCACGGGCCCAAAGCAGATTGCCTCCAAGCCTTCCCTGTTGTGGAGTTAATCAGGCCGGGATAAACTGCTCTGCATAGAAACAATGGGAAAAAGAAGGATCACGTATCCGCTTTCTGCCTGCAGTCCGTCCTCTGCTCTACCTGTCCCACTGTGTTCCTCGTCCCCAGCATTTCCACGTGGAGCAGGCCGGGAGACAGGCAGCTCAGGCTCTCGGGCTCAGGATACCGAGAGGTTTCTCAGTATTCACACAGCCAAGCGAGGAGTTGGACAGGAGCATAAGCGAGGCAGGAGTCATTTCCAGAACAGCACATTTTAAATCCATGCAAGTCAATGAGAATTTAACGTGATTTATGGTAGTTAAATTTTGCTCATTTCCTCAACAGGAAAAAAATCTTTGCACTTCGACCTTTGCCAATGATCATCCCTTAAGAATAAAGCTGGGCCCCATTAAGAGTATACCGTTTTTTTTCCTAGCCTGGGCCACAGAACTTATTTCCTTTGTGACTTACCTTTTAATCCATGCACCATTTCTCACAATCCTCCAGAAGCCTCCGAAGGATCAGGGCAGCTGCCAGACAAGGCTGTGTAAATTCATCAACTCCAGGCAAGCAGCAGTTTGCCATATACCAATTTCTTGCTTCTGTACTTAATATAGGGCTTCCAAGACTGCCCACCGCCCCGTTTTAGGGATCTCACAGTGAAAAGCCTAACCCGTGACAGCTCTTCAGTCGCTATATGGAAGCACAAGGCTGCCCCAGCCTCTGTTTCCAGCTGCTGGAAGGCACCATCCCGAGAAGCCAACTGGAATCTCTGCACGGCCAAGGACAAGTAGTTCACTGATCGCACTTGATGACACGTTTCATTAAAAGTGCAAGACTATTGCACATGGCTGGTCTTTAGACCTTATTAGCAGAGAAAGGCTTGGATGAGTGGAATAATTTACATTTCTTACTGGGTGAGCCAGCAACAGGAGGAAGGAAACAACATATGTTGATGAAGTCAGTTCTTCAGCTATTACAGAAAATGCGAGTAGGACACGCTTCTTGATGCCGAGTACGCAAAGTCTTGGCAGTTCCCATCGCCAATCACCCACAGAACCTGTACTCGCCTTTAAGCCCTCCTGAAAAGCCTCACCCCTGGAAAGCAGGGCCTTGATTATCCCAGGACTATCAAGTTGCACATTTCCTCATCCATCCCCTTTAAAGCCTTAGCAGCTGGCACACCTCAAGCACCAATCCAGCAGCTATTTCAGGCTTTAGATTGACCACCAGCACACGTGGCCACTATTTTACAAAAAAAACCCCCATCAAACCCAAAAATACCCAACCAAAAAAACCCCATATATGTGGTCATTGAGGTTTCTGGTATTCCAGAACTTCTACCTTTTGATGTAGACCACGTGACATTGTGTTCATGACACGACACCAAAGACACTGGCCCTGCAACAAGTCATCTAGCGCCTCATGATTAGGCAATGAAGGCTACTACCAAAGAGATGCATGTCGTTCCTGTGTTCCACAGATCATTTTCTGAATCCTCAGCAACTTCATCATCGGCCAAACCACCCTTGTTCCAGTGCTGCAGGTTCCTGTGAAGGAAACCTACCGCAGAACCCCACATAGTCTGGTTCCAAAATCAGATCGTGCCCTCGTTTACCTGAACCAGCCCTCCGACTTTGCTGAACTTCAGCCATCTACTATGCGTGACCATCATCGTAAGTTTTTCTACATACACTGTTAAGGCGTTTAAACAATCTTCTATATAATGCGAAGGAACCATCATACAAGCAATGAAGAGATGAGACAATGAAGAGATGAATTTGTATCCTTTAGCATAGACTGAAATGCAAAAGCTAATTCTGGTTGCAAAACCACTGCAAGTTTCCCTTCCATTTTACTCCTGCCAGAAACTACAAGTTTTCAAATGGCACAAAAATGCAAGAGAAACTGCATTTAATAAACTGTTCCTCAATGCAGCCTCATTTGTTTTTGTTGTTGGTGGTTTGGGTTTTGTTTCTAAATACAAAGAAGTCAACTGCACATTTTTTAAAATACATCACTGAAGTAGTTTGTTTCCAGACTTAAGAGATTAAGGCTTGTTAAGCCTCTAGACCAAAAGCCACGTAAAAACCTGCAACTGGTTAGGGGAAGCTGCCCAGAGCTGCGCTGGGACCCCAGCACTGCCAACAGCCAGGTGCCAGGAGGCCGCTCGCCTCTGCCAGTGCTATGCAGTACAGAAATGCGTAACAAACAGCCCACACCAATTTGTTCGGGACATGCAGTTTATTTTAAATGACATTTTTGTTATCTTAGCAAGTCTATGCTTGTGACCTGGATAAATCCACTCCATCCCGACAGCGTTCCAAGTCCATGTGAACAGTCTGTAGGGCAGGTGTATGCTGGCCCCTTACCTGGGACAGATTTGCGCACCCTTTATGCCACGACTTCTTAACAGTTACAGAGGAAAAACACAGCGCAGGTCACCTGAAAGCCCAAACCTTCCCTTCCAAATCAAAGGGGCCACTCGTGTCTCCTTCCACAAACGGGCACAAAGCACAGCTGAGCTACGCGGCCAGCCTGGACCTCTAGTCGCAAAAATGGTTGGGATCACTAGCAAAAAACTTCCCAAGCAATAGCCAAACAATCCACTGGCTCCAAGGATCTCACGCCTCCTCTGAAGGTCAGCAGGTGAACATTTTTCACACACAAAATAAAGTTGATATGAAGTAATCAACAAAAAATTATAAACAGAGTATTTAAGGTTTGCAGCTATTTTATTTACAAGTATACATTTAACACAAAGAAACACTGATATCCAAGCCTAGTTAATAGTAGTGTAACAATATGCATCATTTTGATGATTATTCTAACCAACAAACTACACTGAAAAATTAATGCCAGTAAAATTCTTGGTCATAATATTAAGAAATACAATATATAAATTGAAAATATGATTGCTTAAAATTTGAAAATGGAAGTGAAGCCATCTGCACAGGAGTCAGAGTTTAACATAATCTGAAGGGAAAGGCTCCAAACCAACTGTTTATCTTTCAGGTTAACAGAAGAAAAAAAAAAAAATAAAAAAAAGAAGCATAGTTTATCCTTAAAGATAATGGGCAGTTTTGCTTCTTCAGGTAGAATGTATTCCCAGTGTTTTCAGGTTTTGCAGTGGAATTACATTACTGAGCATGAAGACTTCCCTTGTGAAGCTGCCCCATCGATTTTTTCTGCCTCCAAAATTATCCTCTTAAAAACATCAACGGCAGTCTGCAAAGAGAGAGCACAACATTAGTAGATAAGGAGAAACTGCCCAATTACTGAAAAAAATAACTAAAAAAGCATTTGACCGGCTACGCCAGCAGACAAATGCACATCCAATGCTTATTCCAAAACTGGAGAGAGAAAATGCGGTAATTTCAGTTTTGAACACAACCTTTTGGAAGAAAAATGTAAAGCCCTACTCCACAGCAATCCTCCACTACTTTCTCCATCACTGCAGGGAGGGCAAGTAGAAACTGAGCCACACTCACAACACAGCTAATAACTGTAATCTGGCTCTATGTTAAATAGTAAGCTCGCACCGAGTGACTGACAGCATTGATGATTTTGATGCTGTGATGCTCCTGAGAAGAAACCAATTCATTTCCTCTAAGCAATCTTTGAGTTTTCAACTAATTAGAGAAGGCAACACATTTTTTCAGCTCTAAACCCTGACTTTGCACAGCTCTCTGTGAGGGTTACTTTAATATTCTTGAATTTCTCATTTTACCTATAGGTAAGAGCAGCATTAGACGTGGTGCAAGAATACAAGGGGAAAACATGAGCCAAGCTAGCTGTTGTCTAATATTAAGCAATATCCTTTCATAAAGCCCTTCTGAGAGAAAGGGGGTTTGTATTTTAAACAGCTGGAGCTGTAGGATAGCCAGCGCGGGCAGGCTCACACCAAGGTCCTAGCCCGCTGTGTGGAACCTGGGGGACTACACAAGAGCCCCCCTGCAAACCCACGAGCCACAGGTCACTCCCCCCGAGGGAGGGCAGCAAGTACCCTCAGAGTAGGAGTGACTTGTTCTGCTACCAACTCCGCTTGGTCTACGCAGGGTCCCCTCCCTCCGCATGGAGCGTAAAGCGGTCTGGTGAAAAAAGCTCTGCCCAACTGAAACTCCAGGCGATGAAAGACATGCTAAAGAGTCCAAGTTACAAATCCTGGGATGGAAAGACACAATTTCCCATGAAAAGAAGTTTAACTGAAGCAGAGACACTCAGAAAGGATGTCAGACCACTTGAGTGATTGAGGAGACTCTACAAAAGAATTCAATTAGGTGCAGTTAGGTTTTCGGTGGGGTTTTGTTTGTTTAAGGATACTGAAAGATGGGCAGAGCAAGGCGTCTGGGACAACACGATGAATGCTACTTGTAGTAAATAACTTACACTGTTAATCTGGTATTTTCAGGATTCACTCAGTTTTAAGCATTTCAAAAGTGTACACTAGCCTCCATCAGAACACGCAGAAACTACAACATGCAGCATCTGAGCCTGCACAGAAGTAATTTAAGAACAACAACAACATATCTATAGTACAATCAAGGACAATTCTAAAGTGCTTTTCTAATCGATGGTATTTTCAAGCTGAAGATTCACCATATCACCAGTACTTCAGCATGTGAATCTTCAACTTGGAAATGGTCTCCCGATCATCTCAGACATGCCATTTGAAGTTTATCTAACCTCTAGTCATCTGTTCCATGAATTCCAAGCACATGCTCCTTCAGAAGGAAAGTATATTCATTATATAAAAGCAGTCACATTACGAAAGAGGAGAAAAAGGGGGTTTTGTTGGTTTTAATCAGCAGGCTGAAGAGCACCCTGTGATTTATGACTAGGTGTTCTGATCTGACAGATGTTTTTCTGCCTCCACAAGGTATAATTCTTAACTGGATCGCTTCCAAATTAATCCCATTGACTAAAGTAGCCCCACAACAATCTTGACAAGATTAGACCGAATGCTAAAGTTTCCCATATTTATGCACAGTACTGTCCCTGGAACTATTTAAAATACTTCATCAGCTGGAAATAGATTATTCCTCTGTATAATGAAGTTTCCCTGCAATCCCAGCTGACTCTGACAGAAGTGGCTCATTAGTCCAGTAATGACACAACATACTTCCTGGGCAAATTAAGACTCTGGGAGAACCATGGTCTGGACTGCAATTGCTATCAAACTGGTGCCACTAATGAAAAGCCTCCCTTAATTTTTAGTGATATACTGATTTATACATATACTGCACCAATGTTTCCTTACTTAGAACTGACATTTTCCATCGTTTCATTTTAATGTACAAGTTCTTATACCCCTTCTTCAAAGCACTCATTAAAAAAACCTCCAGTTTATTCTGTCCAAGAATAAACTAAGACGCTGTACACTCTGTCAAAGACAGGCTGTTTGAAACACTAAGATGTAGGAGTTCACAGGGCTTGTTAATTCATTTCACAGAAAATATGTATTCACTGAGAAGGTTTAATCACTGTCCTACAGTTAACCCTTTGGAATTTGTAATTCAGCCCCAATACTCTGAAGTATTTTAGAATGAGCTTTTAAGCAATACAGGAAGCTGTGTTTTGTGACAAGGAACCAAGAACGCAGCCAGACTTTATATGCATCTGTCTCCATATGGTCCAATTACGGAATGTGGGTCACACCTACCCTCAGAAAGCCATCTGGCTTTCTTCTACCTTTCTCCCGAGGGAACAAAACAGATGTCAGCCTGAGCAAGGCAGGCTGCCTAGAGAGCTCAGCACCCTACAAGAGACACCAGAGGCTCAACTGCTTCTGCAGCTGTGGCCCTCGGAGGGAGCAGGGCAGAAGGCCGGGGGGGGGTGTGTGT
>KL254839.1:4976-17849 GCA_000699545.1 Podiceps cristatus | reverse complement strand
AGTCCCCAGGGACCTCTCCTGACAGCCAGGAATCAGCTGTGCCATGACAGATACTGTAATGCTGAGGGGGTAAGGACAAACCCACAGATGGATGTGATACCGCAGTGGGGGTGGGAATTACACACTAGTTTTTTGCTGTACCATGATGAAATAATGAAAGCTTGATGTAATGCTTCTGATTAGTTTTTTCATTGGTTAAGTGTGCTGTCATTTGATAGCCTGATGGAGAGATTTTTGGAGGGGAGGGGTTGAGCCCTGTGAAACCTCAAAGCACTTTCTTTCCATTGTGGGCAACTCTTATTAAATGCAGCCTTTTCTAATTTTGTAATTCACCTCCAGACATTTGCTTTTGCTCCAAACACAATATTAGCTGTAGATGTTTGTCTGCGCTTGTGGTGTGGGTTGTCTCATTGCTTGTTGTTGTTGGGATTATCCTTTTTCTACTGTCAGGTATCAATTAAAAAAAAGATCTTTCTTTGCCTATAAAATAGCTTGATAATCATCAGACTAATGTTCTTGAATTCAGGACTTAATTGAAGTTTATTGGTGAAAAATGTATGTATTTAGATACAGTGGAAGTAATGTGTTCCTATTATAGCTTTTGTTTACATACAATGATCTATAAGCTAAATAAGGTTTCTGGCATTGAATACAAACTTAGTCAAAGTGAATTCACTTCAGCGTTATTTCTTAATCCACCAGAATGTCCTTCTCTTTTCCTGGAAAAAAAAATCCTTTTCAAGTCAGTTTCTCAAAATGTATCAAGTGACGAATTGCAGATAGCAAACTGAGCATTTGTTTGAGTTCATGCTTATTACAGCAGTGTTCTGGAAAGTGTTTGTGCTTAGGCTTTTAATAAACTCCCTCTAGAGATCAATTACCATGATTTGTCTAGTTACTATGGATAAGAGGTTTTGGGGGGTTGTTGTTGTTGAAATGTTTTGTTAAACCGAAAGAGGCTTGACTGCTTTTATTCAGGCAGAATAAAAAGAGAATGGGAAGCAGAACATGGTACCTCTAAGGAAAAACAATAATTGAAATAGTCTTCGTAAAAGAACTCCGCAACGTTATCTGGTCTGGTAGGACAGTTTTGTCTGTGTGTTTTAGGCTTGTTCACAGGTAGCCCAGAATGTAGGTCAGCAGGAGGAGACATGTAAGGAGGAGGATAAGCATCGATAAGTTAATACTCTTGACAAAGTTTTCTCACTATAAGGTTTCAGTATAATCAAAACCAGTTTAGCATTTGAGGAAAAGCACCATGAAATGGAGTAATGGAATTAGCTTTTATGTTTTTCCAGGAACCTAAACCACATTTCCTGTCGCAACTGTATATTATTAATACGAGGCATCTGCTAAATCTGAGCTGCCCTAAAATGTGCACAAATATCATATGTCTGGTTTAAATCATTTATTTTTTGACGTTTGTGGTGAAAAACTAAAGCAAGATGCTGCCTCAACCCATCATATAAAAGAGTATGATTTGGAATACAGCAAGTTTTCAGCATGGTCTCGCAGACAGATAATATAATTCTGTTAATTTAGCAGCCAGGACTGTTACTGCCTGCACTTTTATGTCTTTCTTCCCTTTCACTTTGTATTCTGTGGTTGCAACAATTAGTTTCCAGACACAGAGGAAAATGAGCAGCTATCTTGAAACTCACGCCCTTTCCCAGCCCCCTGCCCTTTAGAACTGGGAGCAGAAAGTTGTTTGTTTTCTGATTTTCGGGAGGTGGGTGGGGATGAGACAAGTCATCTTTTCTCACATTGTAACCAGCCTCCGCAAGCTTAAGGCAAAGGGCTCAAAGTCTGATAACGAAATGGAATCATCTCAGGAATATAACGTCTGGAATATAATTTCCAAGGGGACTAATGCCTTGTCCAGACACTTTTCCACATTAATACCCTCTCTGAAGAAAAAATATTCTATTACTGCATTTTGTTATAGATTACTTAAAAAATATACCAAGGATGACAGTCTTCTTTGGGAGCCAGACAAGCCTGGAAGTCTGGCACTGAGCCTTGGACTGTGAATCAGGACAACGAGACTCAGAAATTTCTGTGTAGTTTCCCCAGTCCTTTCCCAAAGGCCTGTGTGGAAGGGCTCTGGATAGTGTCACAGGTATCTCTCTCTGCTGCTTGTGTCATCTTAGCCTCATCAGTAGGCTGAACGGTGAGTAGGACAGCATATCTGAAATACCACTTGATTACACTTACTTGTAAGATGTGTAAGAGATGACTTACCAGAGGCCTCCAAGATTGGCATAAACTTTGCACAAATGTAGCTGTAAACTGAGGTAACGCGAGAGCCCTGATGTGGGGATCAGTTCCCTTGCAGAGCCGATCAGCTGGTTTTCCAGCCTTCAACAATTTGTTTTATGCTGCCACCAACTATGTCTTCTTCCTCTCATGCCTGTGGTGCTGGTGATGCTTGACCACCTCAGCCTCGGTCCTTGCTCTGCCCCTCTCCTGAACAGCTCTACCCGTTCCCACAGATTATGCCCGAAAACAGTCCCCTCAGCGCTTTAAAGGATTGCTCTTAAAGAAAAATGAAAATGTACTGAAGTGGTGCAAGGAGCCCTCCTTCTGCTTCCTTCATTCTTTTAACCTTGTCTTTTTTCATCCTTGGTCTGTTGTGGTCCCTTGGCCGTGTAACGTCTTCTTTAGGGATTCTGAGATAAAAGGACAAAACCTTTAGCTAGTTCCTTCTGTAGTGCTGTGCAGGTTTATACCGGCTGAGCATCTGAATTTGTCTGTGCGCTAAAAACCCTTTTGCAGACTATTCAAGTGACATTTGACATATGGAGGGAGCAACTTGCCTATCCAGCCCTACAATTGGTTTGAGCCCTGAATGTTTTGGCTGTAAACAAACAATGATATCCAGAACCCAATAGCGAAAGGAGAATTTTTACAACCTGTTTCTTAGAACCAGATCTGGGGATCTAAAAGCCAAGCTTTGTCTTTTAAGGTTCACCCATCTACCAGGATTAAGGTTTTGCAATTAGAGTTAATTAATAATTTCCTTGGTTGGTGAACCAAAACCAAATCCTGCTCACCCAGTTCAGGTCGTGAAAAGAGAAAATACTGTTTGGAGTTTACTCTCCAATGGGACTAATTATTCTCTATATTTCACCCATCGCATTATAATCCTCTTCAGAGAGAAGGAAGAATAAATGTTCTCATTAAATTCCGAAACAGGCATTTTTTTCTGACAAGTTGCTCTTCCTTTGAAAAGGCTAATATCCGATGATGGAAATCGTAAAGAATAAACAAAAAAGCTTTGTAGAGAGCGATTTACTTAAAATTACGCTGTCAAAGAGCTTTTCATAATAATTAAAAAAAAAAATCACAATGTTTGTGATGAAAGCACTATTGAAACTGCAATCCGCTTACTCACCTGGTGGTATTTTCATGTTCTTACTTAATGAACACACTCTGTGTTTTGTTATTGTAAGGCTGCCTGGGAGAGCTGGGCTGGTGGCATTGACTCTTTCCTCAAAGACAGAAGTCTCAATTGAGCAAATCAGTCCTATTCAGGTAACCACTTGAGCATGCTCTCGGGTTCCCTTAATTCAAATGATTTTCTGACCTGGAGACTAAAGGGTGTCTAGTAGCCACAGAAGGCTTTGCACTCATCCTTTGCAGTAGGAGCAGATGTTTCAGGTACAGCGTGTGTCTGGGGGGGGGGAGTTGGGGGGGTGGGGAGCAGTGCTGGATGGGAATGCTCTCCTCGGTAGCTGCGTACACACAGTTCTCATTTCCCCGTGAGACCAGTGTGCATCGATACCCACAGGAGAACGGACTGCTGGGTGAATGAGAGTTGCCTCTTAGAGAGGACCGAGAGCAACAGTTCAACACCTTCAAAACGTAATTGTTCTGGTACTATGCCAATTCAAAAGTGAACTCCCTTAAAAATGTAGACATGGTCAAATGAGGCTCCTGTGGACTGTTGTGAACCTGGGCTTTTTCTCTCGAAAAGTAACTTCATCATTCCTGGAAGCCCATCATATAAGTGTGCCTGATGAAACACACCTCTTGGCTGCCAGGTGAAAAAATACCTTTTCCTTAGTTAAGGAAGAAATGAAGAAAAGCAGCTCCACACTTAGCAGATCTATTTATATATATATATACGAAACAGTGTGACTTGGACCTCTATGATGTTCCTACCTGAACATGTGAAAAAATAACTTCTCTCTCATACCTAGGAGAAACTTGTCTTAGCTGGGAAGTAATTCATCTGGAGAAGTGAAGTCTGAAGCGGGGAATGGTTATGTACTTCTCCTGGCCTGTTTGCCTGCCACAGAGTTACTGAGGGGCAAAAAATGTCCCAGAGAAGATCATGTCCAGGCTGCTTCTTGTCCAGCAGGAGACAGGCTGCTTCTGTCTCCTCTGTGAGCTGTTCTGTGTTACAGCTAGTGCTATCCACCAAAACTGGAATCGTTGCTTTTCCTTTTGATCTACATCATTTTCTAGGCTGACTTACTCTCAATCTAATTTTCTAATCCAGCTACTATCTAGTGTAAATAAGGTGTTAAGAGACTTTGGCACTTCACGATTCTCAGATTCAGGTACTTGAATTGCTACGTGGCTGATACATGCTGTCAGCCAACTCCTAAAACACTGTTAGAAAAGAGCTGCATTGCCCTGGGAAAGTGACATTATCCTGTCCTAATTTTTAAAACCACACTGCACCTATTCTGTGTGCTGTTAACAAAAAATATGCTGCAGGCCATACTGATGAAATATGTATCCCACAGCTAAGTCCACACGATTATTTTTAACACACAAGTTCAGACATGGTTTTCAAGCATGATGAATAGAGAACAATGTCCTGTTTGTGTGGGTGTGTGCACTGTCAAGCAGGCGAGGCTTAAGTGACTGCGGGTTTTTAAATGGGAATCAAAAAGGATCATTTGGAAACGGATGTTTGCTCCTGCACAGTTTATGACTAAACATCTAGGATTCACAGAGGACACTAGAAAAAGGTATTAGTAGTAAACAAGATTTTGCTGGTTTCTTCCACAGAAAGAGCAATACCAAGACTAAAAATGGTAACAGAGTAGAAAATGATCAAAATTTGTGCTGTGTGCACTTAAGATGCTTTTAACAATTATGTTGTTCTTTCATTGGGTTTTGTTTTTTTTCTTCTTTCTCTCCCCCCCCCAGCCTCCTTCAGAGCCTCGAAAATTGACTATTTCTAATGAAAAAGAAAAGACACTGATGTTATACAGTAGTGGAAAACAAACCAATTTGTTGAAAATTACTGTTGAAAAGTATTCTTTGCTAATAGGTCACATTTACTCTCTTGAAACATTGTGCAAATTTTTAAATTCTTCTGAGGCTGTAGTGAATGTTTTTCATCTTTACAATAATGTTTTGAGGAATCACAGATAGAAGGAGAACATAAGTACCTTCCTGAAGCAGTTTTTACCATAATATCATACTTCTCTACCTATTTTCCCCCCTCTTCAGAAAATACCAAAAAAAATTACTTGCTTTCAAGCTATAATAGCTTAGCAATTTCTTCATTTATGCCCTTCAAGAAGGTATATATACTTACAGTTGTTTCATCTGCCTCTTTTCTGTTGATTCCCCCTGTTTCAGAAAATGGACATAAATGAGAGTAGCTATTGATGTGAAGAATACTGATGCATTATTTTAACATATTTATTCCCTGTAAACATTCATTAGTTAAAAGGGAACGCTTTTCTCAAAGCACTTCCCAGCACATTCTTTAAACACAATTATCCAAATAGACTACTCCAAGAGCAGGCATCACCCAGGCATTAATAACCCAGTAGCTGAAGGCTTGTTGGCTTTCTTACCAGAGCATTCCCCCAGCTTCTCTCAGTTCAGGAAAGCAAATGTGCCTTGCAGCATGCCCTGAAGGGATGATAAAGTCAGACTGTTATTGGCAATAGTTAGTTTTCAGAGGGGAAGCATAAAGTATTTTTCTGAGCACAGGACAAAACCTAAACTGCCAGTCCTGGCTCTGACTATGATTCTCTCCAAGGCTTTGGGTAAATCACTTGATCTCTTCACCTCAGTTTCTTTATCTGAGGAATGGTGATAATATCGCTTCATTCTGCCGAGTAATTTTACAAGATGTCGGAAAATTAATGCTTGGAAAGCGCTTTGATAATAAAAAGTGCATTTTAAGTGTGAGATTTAACACAAGCAGCTCATAAGAATGGTGTTCTGCACTCTGTTATAAAGTAATGGGGACAGATTAAATGCTTAAGTCATACCACAGGACCTACAACTGTGTTTTCAGAGCAAGCCACAATAGCATTTCCTTAGAAAAAGCTATAGAAAGTGGAAACCAAAAATGCTCCCCGCTGTTTCCCTGTGGTAAGAATGTTGCAATAGAAATAGTGAAGAGAGAGATTGTTCGGAATACTTCACTCAAAATGTCCACAGAGTGTTTCAGCTGAAACCAGACTGACGACTCGGCGTAGAGTTGTAGTGGGCATGGAGTTGCCTCTGAGTGTAGGTCAGCAGCAGCCCTGCAGCTCGCCTGTCCCTCTTTTGTGTTGCACAGCACCCAAAGATCAGGTGGCAGCAAGTCTGGAGCAGGACAAGGCAGGCCACACGAGTAGCAAAAAATGGCATTAGAAGGCAGAGTTTTCTCAAAAACGACATTTCAAAACAAAAAAACAATTTCAGCCGTGAGTGGAATGGAAGGCCTTTATTTTTTAGCCTTGTCCTCTATGTATGGGCTGCAGCTCTGAATGATGAGGCTAGTCGAGCCGGGTCTATCGTCTGACCCTTCCTCTAGAAACTCCCTTCTGGAGAAAAGGCTGTGCCCAGCCGGGTGAATGACGGGCTACTTCCAAAGAAGGACTGGTATCTAAACCAGAAACTGAGTACGCTGCCACTTAAAATCACTTAATGCCCGTGGTGCTGAAATGCTCTAACATTTCCGTATATAACCCAAAATCTCTTCAGGCACCCGGAGCTCTGCTTTTTTTCTTGTGCAGACTCCCTGTGTCCCAGGAGGTGCTGTGAAAACTTGTAGGGCATCTCTGAGTTTGGTGACAGTCCCTCTGCGCTCCCCAAGGGTGGCTAAGAGTAGGCTTGCCCCAGCAGCCAGAGCAAGTGCTCCACACCCTCAAGGCAGCCATCACCACTTTCTGTTTAAAATGCAAATGGTTAGGCCCCTTTGGCACAACCTAAAGCTCAGAGCAAATCTCAGAATGCAAGAGTGACAGATCTCATTTTCTCTTCAGCCTCGGAGTTTCCATGTGTCTCCGTACCAAAAGTGAGCTCAGGAAAAACAATGTGGTGGGGAAAGAGAGCTCTCTACTTTTCCATGGAATGGCTATCACCTGACGAAAAAGGAAAGCAGGATACCTGGGACCAAAAAGAGAAAAACGTGGAAGTGGGGTGCTGTACCTAGTATCTGAGACACTCGCAAAGGAAAGGATTTTTCTGGTTTTCGGTCTTCCATACAATTGTCTTTGTATCTTGCACTGAATTTCCATTGACTCAGCTGTGTAAACCACTGTCCAGAGATGGTGACTCTCAGTGGTCTCCTCCAGGCAGCCTCGAGGATGATCTATCTTGTAGGGCTTGCATCATTTGGATGGGCTGGTCCATACTCAGTTCATTTTCCATCTCAAGGTGGTGTTTTAAAGAGCTGAATCTTCTTGTTTTCCAGTAAAAAGCTATTGACTTGGACTAAATAAGGCAGGAAGATTATAGCAGTTCATGGTAGGTGTGAGGTTTGAAACCTATTCCAAATCTACAGTAGTCAATTAAGACATTGTGCACGAAAGTAGCACCTTGTCCTGAGGCTGCAATTTGATGTATTTGCAAATCATGTTGCAGTTATAAGCCACAGTTGGCAGTAACCCACTTTATTATTGTACACAATGTTACTCAGTTGATTTGTGCTAGTTGCAGAGCAAAATTTTGGCATTTCAAATAGCTGTAAATATTTATGAGTTAAATGCAATTTCTGCTAATATTTTAGCACCGTTATACGAAGAGATTATCTGCAAAGGGTGAGATGTTGCTGGCATTTTGCGCAGGCACCAAGAGAGCTTTTGAATTCTTTTTCCTGTTGAAAGGCATCATCTCAAGAACAACCTAAAAAAAGCTTCAAGTACGACAGAGCAATTCTAATAGTTTATATACATTTATGGTCTGTTACATAAACACAGAAGCAAAATAGAAGATGTTTGCATCCTGAAGTCAGGTTTTTTATGACTTGAAAGCCCATCCTGGAGTAGTACTCTCTCTTCAGGGAAAGGTGAAACATGAAATGGAGACAAATTAGGGGGAAGTCAATGCAGAAAGCAAGAAAGCTTCTTAGATAAAACGTAGGAAAGCATTTGTTTTCTGAACAATTTCTTCCCTTAGAGGAAGGCTCCTACTGACCAGTAATACAATGTTAGCTTAGGTCTTATGATGTCATCAATGTAGTCAGGTAGGAAACCAGCTATAAGCTTTTTATTTACAATGCAATGTGGAGGCAGCCGCAGACTGATCTAAGCGTGCGTATGTGTGAAGGGAACAGGACCCTGCAGCCTTAAGGCCACAAATGCATCAGGTAGCTAAGGAGCACACGTGACTGTGACCACAAATATACTTGCATTGACTTTAGTATTCAGTGACTTTTTAATATCTATATTGTGGTAGAGCTTAGAAGGAACAAATAGCAATTAAGGCATCATTGACTAGGCCCCACACACTCATGGAACAAAAAGTCCAGGAAATACTGGCATTGCTCACGAAGCTAAGACATAGCAAAATCTGTTCATAAGAGATATCAGGATGTATCCAATCCACTCAGAAATGTTTGTAAGAAACCGTATTTCTACCGAAACTTTGACATAAAAGACTGAGGTCTATATCTTTGCCTGATTGCTATGAGGGAGGAGTTTCTGAGTCCTCTGCCGATTCTGTCTGAACAGCTGGCTACTGGACAAGGCTGCATTGGCTCCATTTGGGATGTTGTGAACAGTCAGCTCCACTGAGTCCTCTTAGTTTCACAGACCTTAAAAAGACAAAAAAACCCAATATTCTGCAAAACAGAAACAATCAACCCGGAACGTATTCCCACTCAAGGGATACCCAAGGATATTGCAAACAATAGGAAGTAAGGGATAACTCAGTAAAATCCAGGTGGTTGCGGTAGCTGAAATGATCCTTTACTGGCTGTTCATATAGTGAAGTGATGTGAAGAGATGGAGAGTTTAGAAAATTTGCTCGGTAGGCATTGAGAGTGTTCTGTCTGAATATTTTTTGTCAATTATTATACAGTAATCTGGGATGTATTTTTTTTTCTACATTTATTCCATTCACTGAACTGATTATAAAGGCAATGTTTTCAGGAACATAGCTATGGATTAAATATAGATGTGCACAGATAGGAGTAATTTCTTATGCCACTGGAAAAGGTGTATATAATGTGGTATAATAGAATGAGATTTGTATCTGATTTACAACCTTGGTATAGCTACATTTAAAACACCTTTTGGATCACTTATATTTTGTCAGCTACTTGCCCTGTTGGAGGTCATGTAGGAGTCTTGCCATCATTTGTAATATTGTAAATTATGATTGAGTAAACTGGCTGTGATCTGGCCTTTTTTTTTTAATTTTCATAGAATCATAGAATGGTTTGGGTTGGAAGGGACCATGAAGGTCATCATGTCCAACCCCCCTGCAGTAGCAGGGGCACCTTCAACTAGACCAGGTTACTCAGAGCCCCATCCAACCTGACCTTAAACGTTTCCAGGAATGGGGCATCTACCACCCTCCCTGGGCAACCTGTTCCACTGTTTTACCACCCTCAGGATAAAAATTTTTTTACTAATGTCTAGTCTGAATTTCTCCTCTTTTGATGTACAAACATTACCCCTTGTCCTATTGCTACAGGCCCTGCTAAGAAGTTTTTCCCTGTCTTTCTTATAAGCCCCCTTTAGGTATTGAAAGGCTGCAATAAGGTCTCTTCAGAGTCTTCTCTTCTCCAAGCTGTACAAACCCAACTCTCTCAGCCTCTCTTCACAAGGAAAGTGTTCCAGGCCTTTGATCATTTCTGTGGCCCTCCTCTGGATTTTCTCCAACAGATCCATGTCCTTCCTGTGCTGAATGCTCCAGAGCTTGATGCAGTATTCTAGGTGGGTTCTCACCAGAGCAGAGTAGAGGGGCAGAAACATCTCCCTCAACTTGCTGGCCACACTGCTTTTGATGCAGCCCAGGGTACGGTTGGCCTTCTGGGTGGCAAGCACACACTGCTGGCTCATGTCCAGCTTTTCATTCACCGGGACCCCCAGGTCCTTCTCAACAGGACTGCTCTCAATCTCTTCATCTCCCAGCCTGTATTGATATTGAGGGTTGCCCCGACCCAGGTGAAGGACCTTGTACTTGGCCTTGTTGAACCTCATGAGGTTTTCACAGGCCCACTTCTCCAGTTTGCCTAGGTCCCTCTGGACAGCATCCCATCCCTCAGGGGTGTCAACCTGACCACTCAGCTTCGTGTCATCCTCAAACTTGCTGAGGGTGCACTCAATCCCATCATCTAAGTCATTGATGAAGATATTAAACAACATCGGTCCCAGAACAGACCCCTGAGGGACACCACTTGTAACTGATCTCCATCTGGACATTGAGCTGTTGACCATTATCCTCTGGATGCGACCATCCAACCGATTCTTTATCCACCAAACAGTCTACCCATCAAACCCATATCTCTCCAATTTAGAGATAAGGATGTTGGGGGGGACCATGTCAAAGGCCTTACAGAAGTCCAGATAGATGACATCCATGGGTTTTCCCTTGTTCACTGATGTAGTCACTCCCTTGTAGAAGGCCACTAGGTTGATGAGGCAGGATTTGCCCTTGGTGAAGCCAATGCTGAGTGTCTCAAATTACCTCCCTGGACTCCATGTGCCTTAGCATAGCTTCCAGGAGGATCTGTTCCATGGTTTTCCCAGGAACAGAGGTGAGGCTGACAGGTTGGTAGTTCCCAGGGCCCTCCTTCCTACCCTATTTAAAAATGGGTGTAATGTTGGCCTTTTTCCAATCACCGGGGACTTCACCTGACCACCATGACTTTTCAAATATTATGGAGAGTGGCTTGGCGACTACATCAGCCAATTCCCTCAGAACTTTTGGATGCGTCTCATCCGGTCCCATGGACTTGTGTACATCCAGGTTCCTCAGGTGGTCGCGAACCAGGTTTTCTCTTACAGTGCGAGGGACATAATGTTGGCCTTTTTCCAATCACCGGGGACTTCACCTGACCACCATGACTTTTCAAATATTATGGAGAGTGGCTTGGCGACTACATCAGCCAATTCCCTCAGAACTTTTGGATGCGTCTCATCCGGTCCCATGGACTTGTGTACATCCAGGTTCCTCAGGTGGTCGCGAACCAGGTTTTCTCTTACAGTGCGAGGGACATTGCTCTCCCACTTCTTCCAGTCCAGCCCATCCCCTTGAGAGGTGTGTGAAGAAAGTTTGCCAGTGAAGACTGAGGCAAAAAAGTGGTTAAGTACTTCAGCCTTCTCCTTGTCTGTCATTGCCAGCTTGGTGGTCTTGCTCTTCAGAGGAGGTATACTCTCTTTGACCTTTTGTTTTCTGATTGAGGTACCTGTAGAAGCCCTTCTTGTTTTTTGCATCCCTTACCAAGTTCAGCTCCAGCTGTGCCTTGGCCTTCCTGACCCCATCCCTACACAACTGGACAACATCCCTATACTCATCCCAGGATACCTGACCCTGCTTCCACTGCTTGTGTATTTCCTTCTTTTCCTTTGGTTTGAGGCACAGGTCACAACTCAGCCATGCCTGTCTCTTGCCTTTCTTTCCGGACTTCTTGCACCTGGGGACCGAAAGCTCTTGTGCACTATGGAAAGCATCCTTAAAGATCTGCCAGCTCTGCTCTGCTCCCTTGTCCCTGAGGGCAGTTTCCCAGGGAGTCCTATCAACTAACTCCTTGAAGAGCTGGAAGTTTGCTTTCCTGAGATTCAGGGTCCTGACTTTACTCTTTGCTTGACCTATATCACTCTGGACCAGGAACTCCACCGTTGTGTGATCGCTGCATCCCAGGCAGCCTCCATCCTTGATGTCCCCAATTAGCTCACTCACACTCGTGATTACCAGGTCAAGTATTGCATCTCCGCTGGTAGGGGAGTCTATTACCTGGCTTAAAAAGTTGTCGTCGATGCATTCCACCAGTCTCCTGGATTGCCTACAGCTCGCTGTGCTAGTCTTCCAGCCGATGTCTGGGTGGTTGAAGTCCCCCAGGAGGATGAGACCCTGTGATCATGATGCCTCCTGTAGCTGGAGTAAGAAGGCTTCATCGATTGTCTCCCCCTGATCAGGGGGCCTGTAGTAGACTCCAACCACAAGGCTCTCTTTGTTGCCTTGATCTCTAAGTCTTAGTCTTAGTCTTTCAACCTGCTCATGATTATTCTTCAGAGACAACTCTTCACACTCTATCCATTTCTTGATGTAGAGGGCAACTCCACCGCACCTTCTTCCTCGCCTGTCTCTCCTGAATAGATTATATCCAACAATAGCCACACTCCAGTCATGGAATTCATCCCACCAAGTGTCAGTAACGGTGACCAGATCATAGCTTTGCAGTAGTATGGTGGCTTCCAGCTCCTCTTGTTTGTTGCCCAGGCTGCGTGCGTTGGTGTAGAGGCACTTCAGTTGGGCTGTTCACTGTGTTGCCTTCTTAGAGGAACACCTCTTAGTTCCTCTGGGGTATTTCCCCATTGTTTCCCTGTTTTCTTGTACTCCCTCAGAATCCATCAGAGTCCATCAGAAGAGGGGTGGCCAGCAGGGACCGGGAGGTGATGGTCCCTCTCTACTCTGCCCTCGTGAGGCCCCACCTGGAGTCCTGTGTCCAGGTATGGGGCC
>KL254838.1:2976-28912 GCA_000699545.1 Podiceps cristatus | reverse complement strand
CGCCCCTCCCCTCCCCTCAGCGGCCGGTGGTGAGGGAGGTCCCGAGCACCGCCCGGGCTTGGGGAGAAAGCGCTGATCCTCGCCGAGGGATGGCCTCGTCCCTCCCCGTGGTCCTGCCTCGCGGGTTTCCTTCCCAAAGGTGCCGGTTGGCCCCGCAAACGAAGCCTCTGGGCCTCTGCCTTCCCTCGGGCTGGCGTTCCCTAAGCGCCTCCCGAACTTCGCACGCCCAGCGCCTGCTGCCCAGCTTCCCTGTGCTCCTACAGGTACGGCCGCGCTGCGTGCCCATACGGCCCCGCGGGAGCACCCGCAAAAAGCCTTGCTTTTGCCAAGGAAAGCAGCTGAAAGACAGGAGACGTCAGAATTAAAATTACCCATGCAGTCTTCGCTTGCTCCACAGCACAGGTAATAATAATACATCACGACACCGTGCTGCTGCACGATCGCAGGCTTTTTTTTCCTCCCGTCATACCTCTGTGACTGACTTGGTGCACAAGACAGATGGCATCTGAGAGTGAATTGCGATCCTGTGGTGAACAAAGATGCCACAAATCTTGGGTTTGGTGGCTTCCGTTTCTAACAGTAATGTTCTGTAACAGTAGCGTCCGATTTCCCATAGTTTTGGGGGCGTAAATGTGTAGTAACATTCTACCATGGGGAGCCATATTCACAAGCACACTATGTATGTTCAGAGGAGCTTGATACACCCGAATTATGGCAACCTTCGACAAATGCTTGAGGCGAATTTAATGCTAAAAGGGATTCAAAGAAATAAGAAGGGATCTGCAGTACTTGACATGGGGTTGGTTTTGGCGGTGGTGGGTGTTTTGTCATTGAAACTTGGCCGTAGCAGGCAGTTTTCTGTGGCTACACCCTCTGTTCACTCCTCCCTTCCACTCCACAGACCCTGCCTCTGTTGCTACTCTTCCCTCTGTCCCATCTGCCGCAGGCCCTTCCACTCCTTTCCACAGTTTTTGCTCAGCTCCCTTGCACTTGGACCAGCCTCTCTTCCCCCAAGGGTCCACAGTTGTTGTTCCACCCAGGACATCCTTCTCCTGCACACTCCTCCTCGTCCCCCAGAAGCTCCACGCAAAACCAGCAGTGCGGTGAGCAAAGGGGACAGGGTCTCACAGGGCCCCACGTCACTTACTGCAAGGATCCTGGGAGCCAGAAGGATGTCTGAGCCAGGCCATGGATGGCTCTTGTAACAACCAGAGAAAACATCCAAGCAGATCAGTTACGTTACACATTTTATATTGCGAAAGACAACAGTACTTACATAAAACTCTGTTGCTGTGAAGGAAAGTCCTGCTAGCGTTTGCAGCTTTAAGGAAACAGAACACGTTAGTACATGCAAACAGGTTTTTTGGACATGTATGGACTGGCCAAACATAGGAAAATTTTCACAAGATTGTCAGGAGGAATATCTTTGGTACCAAAATAATCTTTCTGCCAAATGTTAAGTCACTGTTCAAATCCTGGAAGCGTTAATCTCCTTCAGTCTAGCAGCCTTCAGAAATGTTTCATCATATGGAAAAGTCAATGTGTTTTCTCAATTTCATTTTTCACCTCAGTTAGAAAAAATCAAAAGTGAGGGGTTTAAAAGCAAAGTCAGCCTGAGCAAAATGGCCATCCTGGAAACAGGAGTCCTAAATGACAGACGTTTGTCCAGACAAGAAGCAATTGTAAAAACGATCTTAAAAGAGAAAATGTCAGCAGAGCTTAATGGCAAATACATTTCTCTGTACCAGCACTGACATTTACCTCAGATACCCCAATGATTTTCTATTTGTTCCTAGAAAGTGTTCCAGCCCTGAAGTTTTCTGTGCAATTTGTCCTGATGGCCATCTTTCTGAGGATATTACTTTATTGAGCACAGGAGTGAAGACTCCTGTGGGATCAAGTACATAGTTAGAGCTATTATTCTTCTTCTCTATTTTTTTTTTTTCTGTTTCTCCCCCTGCTTTTGGCAGCATTCCCATACGAAGGAACCAGTCACTGATGTCAGCAAAACTTCCCAGTGCACAGACGCCCACCTGTACAGAATCTGGGATTCAGTTTGTGAGGTGTTCAAAACATCATCTAAAATTTTTGGAGAGCTTTACATGTTATCACATTTCTGTGATTCACATTATGCAATTAACACAGTAGGAAGCAGAGGTTCATATCGTTGGACAAACTCTTTTGGAGGGTGAGGAATGTATATATGTTTGTGAATTAATAACATTATAATTGGAACTCTTAGTCCAGACTTTTGGTTTTCAAAACACAGAAGAAACACATGATTTCTACCAAAGTAGTGATTTGCTCAGTTTGGAAAAATGGTTTCAGGACATGAGGAACAAACATGGTTCCACAGCAACAAAGAGATGGTATGAAAAGTATGTGTGAGGAAGAAAAACACAACTTTTCTGAGCTATGCTGAATCAAATCAGTTCTATTTGTGCTTCAGTTTCACAAGCACATCTGAAATTTCTAAGCTTTATTCAGACATCAGATACTCCGGCCCGCCACCATGAGAATCTCATTTTTCGACGTTATCAGGAGGGACAAATCTTGAACAAACTTCCAAAATTCAACTCTTTTTGTTTTGTTCCCATGGTTTAATTGTGAAAGTACAAGCTATAGCTTCATCTATTTCCTGCACAGAAGGAGCACAGCTGATGAGTTTGGATGTGTCAGGGGCTTTCTACTAGATCCAGTGGGCAATTCATTTTGCTGAAAGCATTTACGTGGTGCTTCATGTGGTGCTACGAGTCTGCCATTTGCAGAAAAGGCCAGCTGTGCAAGACTGTAAGTAATTGTGATAAATCAGTAATGTACAAACAATTCACAGGTTATCAAGAGTTTCCTGTCAAAGGGAAAAACTATCGCCTGTTGTGACAACAAATTTGCCAATAACAATACAAGTAACTGACACGTATAGGGTAAATGTTATCCCGTAAACCCCAAAGTTTTCAACAAACTGCCTACACAGGAGAAACTTCTCCCACTGCACTGATGTGAAACCACTTCATCGGCTAACATTGAAAGCTGCTGGAAACTTTGGCATGAGGGATTTAGGAGCATAAATAACTTAAAGTTCACGAAGGTCTCAGTTACTGGGAAAAAAAGTACAGTAATAAAATATTACATAAGTATAGGTATGAGATATAGTATAGTTATATATATAGCATGGGAAATAATTCCATTTTAACATCAAGACTGTTTAACATATCTTAGTGCCATAATTTATATTCATTTCTGTGTGTTCATTATATAAAAATACTTGCCTTTTCTGAGTAGAACTCTGCACAGATTTCTCTCAAAACCAGCAAATATTTTACAGGACATTACTTCATAATTCTAAATTATCTGATTCTTGTTATGAACTGATTCTTTGCACATTTAAGGTATGATCCACACCAAACCTATTTACATTTTCTCTTCTACCTTAGCCATAATCTTAGTATTAAGACAGGTATGATTAAAGAGCCTATGCTGAATGAAGACAGAACATATGAAAACCATAGCATATATGAAGAAAAAAACTAACTGAAGGGTTAGAAAACACAGGCTATGGGTAACCAGAAAGGTTGAAGTCCGAGATTAGTCATCTGCTAATGAAGATGCCAGACAGATAAGCTGTCTATAATTGTCATGATGTGAACCAAATGAGTTCACAATTAAACAAACAATGGAAGAAAGCTTCAAACAGCTGGATGTAAATTTTCGGTGGAATGTTGCCCTTTCATTTAGATGTCGGTACTTTGCAGAAACATAATGATTTCACTGAAATGCCATTGGGGAGAGGGTGAAATTAAGACCATATGTAAGGTCTTTATTTTCAGAAAAAACTTTTAAGCCTTTTTATTGACATTTAAATGAACTGTCTTGATTTTTTCAATATAAAATCTTTCAGTTAGAAAACTCAACCCCTTGTTGAAATTTCACTTAATGGGGTGTTCCAAGTGTGTGTGTGTGGCTTTTCCCCAGTTGTATTTCAATCTGGAATAAAAACAGATTTTGAAATAATAGATCAAAACCCTTACAAAACTGAAGTTCTGTTTGGTTTGGGTTTTGGGGGTTTGGGTTTTTTTAACCAGGAGCCTTACAAAAATCCCAGCAAGAAGCAGAATGATGTGCAGTTCTAGGGTATTCTACCTTTGCAGACTATTTATAGGAATGCAAAAAAATCTGGTGCAGTAAAGTTGAAACAAACAGGCAAACAGACAAACTCAAAAGCTCTAACCCATAACATTAAAGTTAAAACATGACCTCTGAGAAATCTTCAAGACATATCTCCCAAAGATATTGTTGCTCCAGCAGATGAAAAGATGGCTAAGAATTATAATACAGTGCTGTGCTTTAATTGATCTGGGATATCGGTTTACAACTTTCCCTAAGAATTTTTGGCAGCAGTTTTGTGAACACTGCCAATCAGATTTGCAACTTAACGTCCATCCAGATTAGTTTCTTACACAAAGTGTTCTTTATTAGGACATTAAATACCTGACCTTTCAATGTTAAGGTTTGCATTATCAGGTTCTTGGCACTAAGTAAATAATCTGTGACTCTTAGTCTCAGTTTCTCATAGTTTTTGAAAGCCAGGAAAGACAGCCTGGGCCCTCTGACAGAAATTCCACAGCTACATCTGGTAAGAGCGATCTACCAGATACCCTCAAGTCTGCAATTGTTGGAAAAGAATCATAAACCTGACTCTTGAAGCAAATGATTTGGCCAAATACCACTCAGTGTATAATTTTATATTCATGAACGAATGATTGAGAAGCTGGAAAAGAGTATTTCCAACAGCACCTTCCTTCTACCAAATTCAGGACTCCACAAGGTCAGATTTCCGACTAGAATACAGTGGGAAAAGGTCCTATGAGCTAAGGCAAAGAGCGAAGATTTTTGTTCAGTTTGACATTGTTAATCCATGGGCAATGAATCTGCTACAGAAATAAAAACTGAAAACATAAATAAAACCATGAATTGTGGTGCCTAATTATTCTAGCTGATGTTCAGTTAGCCACGAGTCACACGCAGCCTTCAGAGCTGGATAAATTAGATGATGACTCTTTTTGGCACACTCTTAAAAAACTTAACTGGCTCAAGTTACTGACGTAAACATTATTCCACTGTGTTGCCTTACACTGTTCCAAAACAAAAGCATCATGAAGATAGAGCTAGGACTCTAAGTGCAATTCCAAAGAAATGTGACTATCAATGAGCACACGGGCTCATACAAACCACAGAAATCATAAACTAAAACTGTGCCAAAACATCCTGTGCCAAATTTATCTAAAATCCATGCGGACATGCCAGGTTTTCCATCAGAACCTGAACTAATGTAGCAGGTTTCCTGCAGATGGAGTTCTTAACCACTTAGCTCCATCCCTCCTCAGGGGGATACCCCTAGCTCACCACCATCACAGCCTCTGTTATATCCTCAGCGATAACAGGACATGTTGCAATTATTCCAGAGTTTTGCACAAGCTGTTTGAACAGTCAAGAAGCTGCTGAACAAAAAGTATAAATGATGAATTGTCATAATTGATTAATTCTTCTGGCCTTTTCTTCAGTGGGGGCATGAATTTCATTCTCTTTCCTCTACATGGAAGTTAGTTTCCATTAAACTAGAAGGAGCCTAATTATTTCTGCGATCTTCATGCATTTGACCAACCATTTTGAAGCTGAAGCTTCCCTCAGCTTTGACAGGGAGAAGCATTTGACAAAGAGAGCATGTTCACGTAAGCCTCGCTGGCTTGAGAAATCGGGCTAAAAATCTCAAAGCCCAGCAAACAGCCTGCACAACTCCAGCAAAATATGAAAAATGAGCCAGTCAGCTATGCTTGCAAAACAATACATACAGTTTAATCCAAATGGACAAAAAACCTCCTGCTTTCTCAAAGAAAGACAGGTATCCCATATGAATCTCTCAACATACAAGTGGATGGGAATTGCTATACTTTCTTACAGAACAGGTCTATGGACTTCTAGTTAGAGAAACCATAGCATACAATAATGATATGAAAATAGGTAGATATGAAGTATGAATAAATGGCCATTCAGAAACTCATGTTTATTTTTTTATGGAATAAATCTTCTTCATCAAAAAGCCATCAAAGGTAATAGCATGGAACAAAACCAAATTCAATTTCTGTTATTCATAGTTATTCATACTTAAAATATTAAAAGGGGTTGGGAAGATAAGATCCAGCTCTCCTGGAGGGCTATTTTTAGAAAGAACACGATCCTGGATGCTAACAGAGCCTACTGCTCTCATTCATGCCAGCACAAAATGACCTTGTGCTCACAACCTGATCCGATAGATAGTACAGTGAGAGGCTGCAAATGCTTTGAATGGCAACTGAGTGGTATCAAGCCGTAAAACCGTAGCATACACAGAGGCAGAGTTAAAGTTGTCACAGCGTTGGTTACTAAAACATTTTAATCTGAAATTGCTTTGAATGGTATAAAGGTTTTTCTGTCGGGCTGTTCTTAAAGCTGATGGCTCACCAATCAGCCCTGAAAGCTGATTGCTCACCAGCCAGCCCTGAGAATACAAGAGTGGGAGAGATTCCTCCCCGTGGCCCAAGTAGCTCGTAGAAGTGGTGCATGCATAGGTGGTGGTGGCAGCACCGGGAGTTAATTGGCCTCCCAGGGCAGGGGAAATGATCACGGAATTGCAGAGTGGTTTACGGTGTTAGTTACTTACAGCGTGTGTGCCAGTCCTGTTTTATTGACTGGCCCTGGCCAAATCTACCCACGGTTGCTGTTCCTGGCTAACCCTGATGAAGTCATTCCCGTTGCCATGAAACAGCTTCCTTCGCTCTCACTCTTCATCTCCCTCTAATTGCCTTTAGTGCACTCTCTGATCCTCTGCTTTCTTTCCCTGCCCTCCCACCTGTAACCTGGTTAGCTTGAAGCCACCACTTCTGGTTTGTATGGAGCACGTCTGTGTAGCTGCTCTGCACGTAAAGGAGAAACTGGTCTCTGTAGAGAAGGATGACAGTATCTATTAACAAAAGAAAGTGCTTGACAAACACTGTCCCCGTAGCAACCAGATAATGCTGTAGTGTGAGCCCTCTTTGGGTCTCTCTGGAATGAACTGGTATCCTTAACCGTTCCTACAGGGAGGCTTGTGCAGAGTATATAATCTGCATTCAATTTCTAATTGCAGTGACTTATTTTGTGTATGCTCCTGCTCAGCTGAGAGCTCAAGCCTGTGGAGTACTCAGTACTTTCCTTCCCCATTGGGCTTAGCCCCTAGGAGCAGTATTGTAAAAAATATTTTAAAAGTAATAAGGGTTCAAAAGGCTTCATCCATCTAATTTCACGCTTCTTTTTACTGATAAAAGCTTTAGCATGCCTTTTCATTATTTCAAATATTCTAAAGGTATATGGCAACATACGATCTATTCTGATTTTTGGACTTAGCGGAGCTGTTCTTAATGCTGTTTCTGAACATATGTTCTGTTCTTACTTTTAAAATAACTACCAGAATATGTCATTCATTCTGATGGCACCACAAAAAATTCTATTGAATCATTAATGACACTACTGGATCTAAAGAAACAATTTTACTAAAAATGTATGCAACTTGCAGAATTGTTAAAATCACTATTAAATTGTTAAATGCAAGAACTGATTTAAATACATTTTTTTGATTAACATTTCTATTGCCTTACTAAAAGAGTCCCTTCCATGAAAAAACCCACACTATGTAAACTGGAAGTACAGTCCTGGTTCTTTTAAAGATTACTCCTTTATACAATTACAGCAAGATTAAGAATTCTGCAGAAGAACTCTAGAATCACAAAGTTGAAGTATTATTTGTATGAAGTACTCAGGCTTTATCTACAACTTTTAAGGTAATTAATAAAAAGCTACTGAATTAGTTCATTAGGTAGTGGTGTCCCTGCTCACTGCAGGGGGGTTGGACTAGATGACCGCTAGCGGTCCCTTCCAACCCAAAACATTCTATGATTCTATTAAAACTATTAAAACCAAAACATTCTATGATTCTATGATTCTATTAAAACTATTAAAACAATTTTATATTTGCTAGCTTAGGTATGTCATTTTGAAAATTTTGAAAACAGACCGACTTCCAGTCTGGCTGTTCTTCCACAAAGATTTCTGAAACTCACCCATGGGGAACTTCACAGAAGCAAAAATGATATTTTTATTTTGTAAAAAAAGCCAGCAACAAACTAATCTGAAGTTAGTTTGCAACTGAAGTGTGTAAAACAAGCTGCTTAAAAGCCATTCAGCTAACCTGCTTTCTCCTACTTCCCCCCAAAACTAGCTTCTTCCGTTAGTAGAAACCAAGTGATATATATTCTAGTCTGACCTCCTTAATTCCTTCCAGCCTGAATTATCCTCTGATCCTACTGATACCCCATGGTAATAAAGTATTCAAATACTGCAAACTTACTGCAAACTGAGGAGGTTGTCTACGGAGAAATAGCTCCAACCCTAGAACAGCAGATAAGTAAACATGATTCCCCCAGGGATGCTGGCACTAGGCAGAGCTGCCAGGGCACAACAGCACTAGAGCAGCATTGGTTTGGTAGGGGAACGGATGAGGTGGAAACGGATGTATGGAAACATAGGACAGGGGCAGTAATGCATTAGCCATATAGATTTATAACCTATATTTCTGCTTGATGTGAGTTTGACTTTGGCATAACTTTACATTTTTGGTGAAAACTTGTGGCTTTCACAAAAAGATGTATATTAATTTCCCTGTTTTTCAAAAAGTTTAAGGTAGATATATTGAAATAAAACAGTGTTTAATTTCAGATTTATTAAATATTCATGTAGTACTCGCATGTTTTCTGAAAGGTGAATAAGCAAGTGCCTTTGGGAAAAAGGTAATGGAAAATTCAACAGAAATGTGAAAAATATTCACAAATCCACTGCAAAACTTTAAAAAATTATCCTAAAAACAAGTTACTGTGGTGGGTTTTTATTACAATATTGATAAAACTGTGAGGCAACAGCTGTCTAGAATGGTGCTTTCTAACTTTCTGCCTTCTTTGTCCCTTTCCAGTATCAAACTTATTTTTCATTCTTTCCAGCTACATGTTACCCCGCGTCTGGAAGCTCTCCACCACTGATCTCAATCTACACAATTGCTTTGCCTTGGCAGTTCTTCTTGGCTCCCAAAATAGTTGTGAGTCCAAGAGGTGGTCCAAGTGAAAGCTGTATTCTCCACCACCATTTTCTTTGCCAATTCTCCCAAAGCCATTAGTCCTTGTTGCTGGTTATCATCTGTGTCCTTTATTCCCTCTTATCTAGATGCACTTCATGTCCTTGGTAGGTCATTCTTTGGCTCTGCCTTTCATTGGAACCCGCTCCCACACCTCACCTTTGATACTCTTCCAACTGCAGCCTGTGTGACTCTCAAAAAGAGAAGAGTACTTCATTGGAACTGTATCAGGATAGGACAGGATCTGGACCCCCTCTAAATTATTTAATGAAATTAATAATTTGTTGCATAATAAGATATTTTAGTTGAAGAGAAATCAAGTTCCTTTAGTTAGATCTTCATTGCATTGATTCCCACAATACTATTGCAAGGAAAGGAAATGAAGTTTCCTTTATTTTACAGATAAATAACAGTGGTTTAGAAGCTGTAACCACATTGATAAAACAGGACCAGGGACCATCCTGTGGCTCTAGGGTCAGTTGGCAAAGCCTGAATGTCTCCACACTGTGCATGACCCTAGGTTCTTTTTTGGTCTTATGAAGTGCCTTTGTGATCCTGTATACATGGTCATGTATACATGATTTTTTTTCAATTCAAAATGTCTCAAATAATGTAAGAAAACTATGTGCAGTCCATCAGAGTGTATATTCATGGCATTTATTGATCTGTGGGTAGGTGTTACATGCCTTTGGGCATATTATGATGGTATAAAGTGGTAGTTAAGGATGAAAAGTCTGTTGGGAATGTGTTGGAGAAATATGTAGGGTTCAGGCACCTGGTACAGGTTTTTCTGTACCACCCAGTGGCAGGAATTTTAGCATGACAAATGGCTTTTTATGAGGCTCAAGTGTGGTGTTCCTGAAGCAGGGGTCTGTGTCCCTTGAAATAAACTTACTGGGTTGTCTAGATGTACTAGGGTCACTTTGCCCAGCCATGAAAATCCAATAGAATATATTTTTCTTACGCTAATTAAATGTAAGGCACATCTCTAGGATGTAAACTTACATATTGCAAGTTGTAATTCAGGATATGGATAACACAATGACACTGATACCAGGCAATTCATAACATGGAAGATGATACCACTGTAAGACAATTTGGCTTTGTTCATTCTCTCTGTGGAAAAGTTGCTTCCATAAGCCATTAGGGAATTTATTTTCAAACAGATCTCATCTTTGGCAATGTTCCTCTGGTGGCTGAGTTCCCTTGGGTTAGTATTTTTCTATGAAAAATGCACTGGTGTTTCTATTACATGTCTCTAGCCTAAAACATGGTTTGAAACAGAAACAAGTACTTACTCATTTAGCTATTAAAGTAAGTTGATAAGATTCACAATTCATGAACTATGATTTAATATACAAACTGAATAATGAACTTACACAAATTCATAGACTTACATTAAATGAATTAATGTACAAATTATAAGAGGAGATAACATATGGGACCTGATGTTGCATGGAAACATTCTGCCACTCAGCTATACGTTAGCATTACTAACAGAAACAGACAAAGAGAAATCCAGCACGTTCAATCGAGCAGACCATTGCCATCATTTAACCCATTCAAATGACTGGTACTACGAGACCTTTTCCTTGGCACAGAGTAATTCTCTTAGTTAAGGCAAATCTGCCTCAGTCTAGGCAGCCAACGGTGAAGTGGAAGCTTTTTGCTACCATGATATTGCAGCAAACAGAGGTTAGAGCTTACATTCTGACATTGCGATGGGCGATAGACCACAAAATACTCTTGTTTGATGAAAAAAACCAGTATGTAGCTAAGGTACCTGATGAGTATTGAAGCATAAGCAGTGAGGGGTTTTTGTCTTCTCATCCTTCATCAGTTATAAAACATGCCCATTTAGGATGATTTCTTCCCATTGGTGACCAGGTTTATAAAACTACCCTGCTTTATTTTATCAGCATACTAAAACTACAGCTCACTGAAGTCTATGCTGTTGCAACAAATGAGAATTATGAAACTAGTTGCCTTTTGCGATAGTGACACAATAGAGGACAACTGCTCACAACAAAATCTCGACATACCCTCCTGCCACTCATAATTAACTTTTCCTAGGAATGAGAGGAACATGCTGTCCTATTGCAAAAATAACAGTGCGCTTGGTTGTGAGCCAAAGTCAGTGATAAATACATTTCTGATTACAGCCAGCAACTTAATTTACAAGCATCTGATTAAAAAAACAAAAAACAAAAAACCCAACAAAAAACCCCCAAAAACCCAACCTAAAAACCCACACAAAAAACAGCCTTTCAGAAGATACAGTGATATAAATAAGACAATTGTGATCTAATGCACTAAGCGCAAGGTAGGAGTCATAAGACTTGATATTCCCACTGCTGCCACTAACCTGCTGTATGACCAATAGCAAGTCATTGGATGTCTCTATCATCTCAGTTGCTTTGAGCCGGTAATTAGCTACCTTTGGGCACAGTTTAGAGACCAAGGCTTCAACTGTGATCTATGGATAAAGTGTCCTGTTTATATAGAAAAAGTTTCTATAATTTTAAGGAGAGATTTACAAATTTGGCAGTTGAAAGTCCTTAACTGAACTATACCTTGTCTGCAAGTATTTATACTGGGGAATTTTAGCAGAATTATGTGCCCATGTGATATGATTAGGGCCAAAGGAGTAGGGATAATCCAGCTTTAAGCAAAATAAGATCCATGCTGTACAAGTCCCACTCACAGGTTTTGCCACAAAATATAACTGATCTTCTAAAAGTCTGCATTTGTTTCAAGCCAGCATATTACAACTTTATCATCTGACCAGTCAGATCAGCAAAATGAATGTCATTTATCTCCTGAGTTAATGATCAGACATTTATTTTTAAAGAGAATATACTTCTCTGTGTCCTAAATGAGCCAGCAATACGTGATTGAACAGAAAGTACGCAATCACATGCTGATGTTCAGTAGGCAGGGAATAGTCCCGAGTGACTCCAGTGATAAATGTATCATTGTATAAAACAAAATGCACTGAGACATAACATCAGAATTAAATGCCAACCCTCTGAAACTTTCTGCTTGTGGAAAGGAAATAAGCCGACATTTGCCATCACTGCCTGCAAATGACCATATAGCGTTTTTAGTAACAACTCTAATGGGGTGAGCCTTTTAGCACTTCATTATTTTGGTTGCCCAACTTTCCCTATGTTATTTTGTTTTCAATTGCCTATCGAGTTACCAAATTTAAAACATTTGCTCAACATTTTCCATCTTTAGTCACAGCTTTAAGAGTAACATTTTGGAAAGTTTAGACAAACTTTTTGCTGTTTGTGAGAGCGTGCTTAGGGGGAAAGATTTTTTCAATAACATTAACCTATTAACACTTACCTTTCCCCTGTCTATTGGCTCGACTACTTCCCTGGTTCAGTACAGAGAGTTGTAACAAGTCAAAGTTTAAATCCAACATACTTTTGTGGTCCCCTGTGGAAGCCACAGTAAACTACCATTTCCACAGATGCAGCAGAATCTGGAAGTTTGCTCTGAAAATGTCAATGCATTTCATTAAACATGCCCACGTTGTTCTGAAGTAACCCAAGACACCAAAACACATGGGGGATGGATCTTTGCTTTCCTGGTGCGTGCTTGTTTTCATTGGAGCCTTCTCTGATTGAACAGAGCTCTTAAATCAGAATCACTCTTATTTTGTTAAGGAAAGTCTTCTCTGTAAAACTTATATCCTTCATATTAGAAACTGTAAGATGTGCACTGTAATTGGAAAGAAAGCGTAGTTTTCTCAAGAACTGGGCAGGCATTGGAGAGTTGTGTTTTATTGCCAGCTCTACCGCACACTGCTCATGCTATGCTAGACAAACCAATGTTTTTTAGCCAGATGTTCCTTATACAGCTGATAAGGGAAAGAAAAAATAAAGCTCATGGTTTGTTTTAAAATTGTTTGTCAGAACAGTTTTTCATGGGTTACCTTTCCAAATTTTCTCTATTTCAAAAACAATTTTTAAAACATTATTGAAAGAGACTGATTTTTTTTGTTATTGTTGCTTTGGATAGGAAAGAGACAAGGAGAGAAAGAAAAAAGCCATGTTTCACTTTCATATGTGCATAAATTAAGATCATAAAGCAAAAAAATTCAAAGGATCTGACTTCCAAGCTTTCAAACGCATTATCCCATCTGGCTTACATTTTACCCAAAGAAATAGATTCTGCTCTCTGGGGACAGGGAGAGAACAACACTTAGGAAGCGTGTTCAGCAGAGTCTAACCAGGCTTTGACCCAGGAAGCTGCGCTCCTACACTGATCCACAGTGACAGTACAAAAGAGTGCGTAGGAAGTGAGAGGAGGCGTATGGTTGATGAATCCATGCCAGTGTCACTCCACTGGCACAATCCCCTCTCGGGAAGGGAAGCTGTGGCAGAAACCCCTGCACGCTGAAGGCTGCAGCTGTGTGCATGCAGTACTTATGCTAATTTTGCCAAACCTGGGAACGGATCGGGGGCGGCTTTATCACCAACACAGTATACCTCTGCTAAACACTCATTTTTGCTTGGGGCAGTGAACAGAATTAAGCTCCAAGAACAGAATCTATTAAAATGAATGGAGGGAAATAATTGCTTTATTTGCTGCCACACAGCTTGGAGATATCAAAGTTTTTCCACTGCATTTTAAGGTCCTGTTGCCATAGTAGGCTTAGAAGTTCAGAACAGTGAAGTGCTGTTCACAGAAAGGACTGGCTCTGAGGAGCTACAGAACAGCGGTTCAAAAAAGGACACAAAGGCAATTACAGAAGCTGCAGAGAAATGAAATATTTTTTCTTTTATCACAATGCTTGCAGTTTCTGTTTTGACACTGGTGGCACAAGAATAAATTCCAAGAAAAGAAATTTAATCTATGTTCAAAGAAACGTGGTTTTAAAAAGACAAATCAAACCATATTCTCAGTACATGGTGACAGTGTTCTAAAATCAAGGACTGCTTCGTGTAAAAATAGTCATGGATTAGACCTACCTCCTGAATTTTATCGTAGGATCAATATTTTATAGAACTACTAAAACTGGTCCTTTTTCATCTAAAAGCAAAGAAGAAATATTATGGGTTATATTTATCTGATACTTAGTTCCTGTTGCAGGTAATTAAAGTGCATAGTAAGATGCTATGACTTTAGATACTGCTTTCTTTTGAATCATCTGTTACATAGCTTTATAGAGTTAATTTCAAAGCCTGGCAAGCTGAGAGAAACTGCTACTATAGGACCTTTTTACAGCTTGGGAAGACAAAAGTTAACAAACCTGTAACTTCCAAGTACTTATACCCCAGGAATTTGCAAAAGAATTGCAGACTGCTACATTTGACTGCAGTTACTCTTAATAACGTGTATTTTTTAGACAGTGGTGCACTTCTAGAGCTCAGGCCAAAAGATCTTGTTCATCCAGTGCTCAATAAAATTTGGAATCTTTAACAGAAGCAGGATGTGATTACTATAAAATGATACAAAAAAGTATAGAGTTTTGATTCTGGATATATTCCATTTTGCATCACTGAAGGTAAATCTGTTTTGCAAACGCAGAGTGAATATGTCTTTATCCATCTGCCAACACCCACCTTCGTTTACTGCTGCTAGCAGAGAGGCCACCATGGAAAAGGCTCTGGTTTGTAATAGGAGAACAAAAACCTCCGGGGTCTCTGGGGCCTGGAACTACAGTAACAATTATCAGCTTCCAATCTGTGTTCTTGTGAATCTATGCATTGACACATACTTGCATTTATCTGATAGCAAATGATAGGGCATGCTAATAGCTATTTAATAGCTGAACAATTATTTAAACTCAGGTTAACCCTAATTACATTTTCTACTAAATCCAGGGAGTGATTTCCCCCCTTCCAATGGGAAGAACCACATGATGAGGCTACATACAAAGAAGGGTCTCTAAAGCTTTTCTCATACCAGTTCCTTGGGGGGGGGGGGGGGAAGATGTGGGAAAGCTGTGGCTTTTCAGTTCTTGCCACTTTCCCCAGTCTTAGGAAGTCAGAGGATCAGAAAGCATCAGGATAGGAATTGTCCTAAAGCAGCAATATTTAGCTTTGCTGATCCTCTTTGGCCTGACAGCCCACTGGACGTATCCACATGATTCAACCAATAAAAATAACCTGGAGCCCAAACTTTACCATAAAAGCTGATGCAGGCAGTTAGCAAGGCTGCAAGAGAGGGCACGCCACTATCCTTTTTTTTTGTGGAAACTGATATGACCCTTCAGCAGAAGGCTGCCCAGGCAACACCGCATCCCCAGGTGCAGAAGACATCTCTAGAAGCATTGTCTTCTAAATGGCACAAGGAAGCCAACAAACACAGAGGACCTCTTTTGCTGAGCACAGGGTGGGGGTTGCTCTTCAGACTCCCTCGTTTATTTTTGTACAGCAAAGAAGAAACAAAAGCATATAAGTAAAACCAGAATCCCTCTACATTCCCCCCCAAAAGATAAAATGATTCACTCTCATCTTCTGGGATGTCAGCCCCAGTTATTCTTTACCCTTTAGTTCGTTCATTACTGATGGGTAGCTACTAAACATGCACGTGGTCCAGCTCTATTATGTAAGTGAAGGTTTTATTTGGGAAACCTTGAGGCGGTGTAATCAGAAATGCGGCCATTGTTCATTCTCACTGCTGACTAATTTAATTTAGCTTTAAACGTGATTAATCTTAATACTATGGGAAATTAATTATGTTTGTGTTCTAATGATCAGTATTAACCTAATTAGTGACCATGAAAACTCCCAAGCAAAGCACTTAATTATATTAGAATGAAGATTATAAATATTTTCCTAATGGAAAACTTCTAGTAAAACACTGATGTGCTCAAAGGCTACAACCACAAGAAAACCATTTGGAAAATGACTTCCATAATAAGTTTCCGATTGCTAGCTCTGCTACACAAGGTAACAGTGTTTGTAATATGATGTTAGAAATATATCCATATATCACAAGTAAGCTATGCAATGCTTAAGTCAATGCTTTTAAGCTTCAGTTCACCACATATAGCAGAAATCCTCTTCAAGAATCTCTGATTCCCAGACAGAAGTGGTAGCCTGTCCCTGTCCCCAAGGCCACTGGAAACTGTTTTGGGGACAGGAACAAATTCTTCCCTCAACCTACTTGTCCTTCATATGCAATCATTTTCCGGCTGATAACCCCTGGGTTTCTGCTTCCAGCCCCGCTCCCATTCACTCCTCCATTTTCCAATCTTCACATTTTCTGTAGCATTGTAATGCATGGCAAGTAACTCAAAATGGAGCTGCTGCACCCTGAAAAATATGGGCCAGAGATGCAAATTAGATGAGTAGAATAGAACATGCCACTGCCAAATCACAAGACAACTGTTTTTGCAAATAAAAGGACAATCTCCAAAAAAGAGCATTATCTTCTGTCTTCCAGGGGACATATGGCCTTCCTAACCTAAGCATGAGCATTGTAAAGAGCTTGCTTATACAGCGCTCACAGAAAACATCTTAAGTCCTCTTTCTTTGTTAAAAATGTTATGCTCATCTATGTTATTCTACACAGCTCTTCTTGTAATTAAATGACACCAAATAGCCAAAAGAATCATTACAGTTCCCCTGGGATAATATAATTGTTCATACCTGAATCTGACTCCCCTTTCATTTACTTTGTTATAAAAAGCTTTCTTCTACATTGCTTGTTGCAAGCACTGTCCCAGATTTAAGCCACTTTGTAATACAGGGAACGTATTGCTCAGTATGATCCCACAGGCTACCTATCATTCCCAGGTCCTGGGATGATTGCTAAGGTATTTATTTAAGACAAAAGCTTTGCATTGAATTCAAAATCCATCTTCCACTTGAACAGTTAGCATTCGTAGACAGGTGTCTCTTGAATGCTCTTGCATCTGTATGCTGCTCAGAGTGAGTGAGTGAATCTTCCCCAGACACGCAGAAATAATACTTGGAAATATAATTCCCAGCTTTTGTGGGGCTCAGGGTGAATGAGGCAGGCACTAATCTCTTGTCACCTCCCAGCTCTTGGTTAAACCATTTATCTCAGTTACCAATGATATGCAAAGAGTGCCAGACGTATCAAGTCAGCACTATAGCTTATCAATTATGCAGTGTCTCCAAACACAATACAGTTCATGAAGTCTAAAACACGGACCAGAAAAACAGCAAATGTGTTCCTCCAGCACTCCATCATATCATTTATGCACAAGATAAAGATTTTCAATCTGAAGTGAATTCCCCTCTTTCCTTTTTCCCTTTTTATCTCATCCTATGGTTTCTAATCTAAGTTACATATTAAAAACATAGAGGCAACTAATCCATTAAAGAATTAGTGGAGGTAGGATCCTGAGGAGGTGCTGGCTCCAGTAAACTGATGGTTTAACCTATGAAAGAATTTGTGAGAAAGGTTTTGTTTCCTATTTCTTTACCTCTACATTAGCTGTGCTACATACACATTTGTGCCTGAGCTCCCCTCTCCTGGGTAGTAAACACACCTGCATCTCCCGGTGTTACTGAAGGTGTTTATATATATGGATTCCTTAATGGGTGGCTGCGTTCCAGCGTATGCCATGGGCTGTTCAATCTTTTGTCTTTCACTCTACTAGCTTCAGTACCTTGTGACAGCACATCATTGATGGTAGCATTAATGATAGAGTTGTCCCAAGCTGAAAAGATCTCTAGTAAATGCTTTATGGAGAGCAGGAAATAAACAGGTCTTAAAATAATATTCCAGTATGGATTTTGGGGGACTGATGTCTTAAAAAACTGTATCAGGTTTCAATATCCCAAAGCATCCTGCAAAATATACCTGTTTCCAGAGACTTGTATCGCACTAATCTTGACATATATGGAGTATTTTTCAGTCACTTTTAGGTACTAATGGTTGAAATCCATACTTTGGAAATCAATTTACCCTGGCATGGAAAACCTGTGTCGTTTTTTTTTTCAAACATGCAGAACACAAAAAGCTGCAGAAATTGTGTAGGCAATTCATTCATGTGATAAATGTGTTTACTGTCCCGGCTCTTTGAAAATCAACAGGTTAGGTCATTAATAATTTTTAAAACTCATTATCATGATGAGAAATAAAGCAAAGCCAACTTTTTTGATTGATGGAGATTTTTTAATGGAAAGCTTTTATTGCTATACACTTAATTTTGAAGCTACTGGCATGAAATGTTATAAGTACAATATATGACTGAATTAAAATTTCATTTTAGATAGTGCCAATCCCTAAAACCTCAGTCTGTCTCCTTCAATCACACTCTACAAGTTCAAACATCAGTTTGGCACCAGTACAGCATTTCTATCAAGCTCACATGCACAGATCTAAAAAAACCCCAAAAACCTCTAAACTCATGTAAGAAAATTATCTCATGTTTGCAGACACTAAAGTTATAAAATTGATTAAGACTGCAGTGAAGATATTAGTAATAAACTCCTAATTACGTCTTGGAAAAGTAACTATAGCAAGTCAATTTTGGCATTATTTATCATTATGAAACACCTCTCAATTAATTTTCCACAACCACAAAAACCATAACATCTCAGCTTTAACATTTTAAATTCAACTTATATCTCCAAATATGGATGAATACCACATGAATAATTAAATGCACAAAGCAGGAGAGCTAAAGGCATTATAGAGCAATGCAAAAACAGACAAACGACAACTATGACGTGGGACCTAACCTACCATATTTGTTCAAGCAAACTTTCCAGGGGGAAACAGGGTTAATACAATAAATGCCGTGCGGTCTCAGAGAAGCATATCCTTCCTCTGGACATCAGTGTGCCTACTCTGATATACTAAAATAAACCTCTCCTTGCTACCGAACACAAAATCGAGCACAAACATGCAAAGGAAGCCTTGTGTTACCCGCTTCGTGCTAGCAGTGAGGGAATGAAAGGAGACATGTTCAGCACACGGTGAGGATATTTTTGGGCCCCACCAGTCTGACTGCTTGTTTTCATTTGAAGGCCATTTGAAAGGAGAGTAAATTAAAACACCTCTAAATTATTTAGGGAGACTAGACCTGCAGGCAGCTGACACACACCTAGGGAGCATTCAGTTTACCTTAGGAGGCTTTCCATAGCTATCTGGTGGGTCTCTAGCAGGACTGGAACACCAGGACCATCAAGCTGCTCCTCTTCTTGTGAAGTCCATAGCAAGTTCGGAGAGGAAGGGGAATACTTTCCTGCATAGCAAGCATTTAAAAAATAGTTTTGTATTGCACAAATTAAAGCATCGGGAAGTTTCATATTTCTAACTGGAAAAAAATAGTATTTGCCAATGCCAAAAAAAAAAAAAAAAAGGCAACAAGTTAAAGATGTTTTTGAATGTTTTTGTTCTTTCATCCAGAAAGAGCAGCTTTTCAAATTTATTCCACCATTATTTGGAACAAACCCAAAGATATGTAATGGTATATATAAATTCACCTTTGAGTCAGCATCTCGTGTTTCAGCACTTCTAGTCACAGCATCTTTCAGAACAGTACATCATCCGTATGCTTCATACACATCTTTTACCTTCTCAGTAAAGCAGAAGATGGATGCTAAAATCCAGAATGCAACCTTAAAAATTCCTCATTTTTTTAAGCAGGTTTTATTGATACTGCTGATCGCACATACTCTGTAATGGGAGATGGCAATCTCTCCTTCAGCATTCAGACAAACAATTAGCTGGAAATAAGAAAGAGATTATCCAGCAAGGAACATTTGCAGTACCTAAACAGAAGTATTCTAAACTAATGGAGAAAACCAAAATATATGCAGATACAATAGAGAAGATTGAACTTATTTTCACTGTAATTTGTATGCAGTATGAGAGAGGTATAAAAGCATCACATGTCCCAGTCTCACAGGAGCTTCAAAATGGTGCTTTTGTTTATAAGGAAAATGGGTGGGGTTGGGATTTTTATTAAAAAAAACCAAAAACAACCCCAGACCCCAACCAAAAAAAAAAACCCACCCCCAAAAAACCACAACAAAACACACACAGACAGAAAACCCAAACATTTGTTTGTTTGGTCAGGATTTTTGCCACTGGGAAATAATCTAAGGATCGGGTTCCCAATAAAACAGATTTACTTAAAACACATTTGATCAGCAGCTAGAAGAAAATGGAGACTGGCCAGGACTCACGTACACCGTAACTGGTATCTTTGTGAGCTTTTTATTCCATTTCATCCTTTGAATATTTCTTCAGATTAATTCCTTCAGATTTAAGGAGGATGACTGAAAAATGTTTGCTAAGTTTCATATGGCGCATGATCAAGCCCCTTTGCTTGTATAACACTCAAATAGCGAACATTTATGGTTTTTAAGGCTTGTTGCTGCCGCTTTACCTGTGTGGGCTGAGACTGCACCATTGCATGTCTCAGAGGTCCCTCATACCAAATGATGACATTCAGTCCTAAACAACCCTCACATCCCACTAATATGATGCCCAGTCACATTTATTATAAGACCATAATTAATCAATAAAGCGAAATTGTGGCAAGGAGAGCACAGAGCCATTAACATCTGGAGTTTTATCGGAATGTTGTGCTAGGTAATTCTGTATCCCTGTTCTGGGCTTTCCTACAAAACTGAGATGAGCACCCCCAGCTGAGGTAGAGTGTGCTAATCATGCCACCACTCCCACTGACTTTCTACTGTATTTGAGTATCCACAGCCCTCCCAGACCTTCAGAGTCACAGCTTAATGCTATAAACCTACTTTTCCAACTGTATTCTTACTCAAAAATCATCCACTTTTGTACTCACAGCTTGTCCCCTTCACTATCGACATCCAAGAACCCTGGTATAAACCTGACCATTTCTGTTAATGTTTTATAGAGAGCAAATGCTTTATACATGGCATTTTCAAGCCTTCCAGAGTCAAGAAGGAAGGAGGATTTGCTGTATTTCCAAACAATCCCTTTGATGACAGCTGGAAATATTAATAACTAGATGAAAAAAGTTATATCTCTTCTTGCTGAGGATTTTGAATGTAGTTGGATTTCTTCCTTCCATTAGGTTAGGGAGAAAATTAATTACCTGGTGAATATGATCTTTAGGACCATTGTCAATTTGCAGCTTGTGCTGAGCTAAAGGGGTGCCAGTTTTGAATTGTTTGTTCTCATCCAGTCCAGTCCTCTTTATTTGACTTTGAGCTTTTACATTAAGCAAACATGTTTTTCAAGGTGCATTTTATAAATTAAACAAGTAAATGAATCAGAGGTATATGATCTAAGTCAATTTATCTTACATTTTGAAATGCAGCTGTGGGTCTCAGTACTCAAGTAAGACAGTTTCTTCATCATGTCATTCCTTCAGTTCAAGAACAGGGAGGGCATAAATTGGCAAGGATTCCAACCTCCTGGCCTGGTTGTAGTAATAAACTACTTAAAAATATAATAGTAGCAGTAAGTACCCAAAGAACCTAAAATTATGCATTTATTAAGCTATGTAATATTTTGTAAGATAAACAGGAGTGTATTGGAATAATCTCTCCCAGCAGTGGAATTTAATCACTTACTTAGAAGACCAAAGCAACTGCTTAGCACAAGAGGCAAGTATTATGCTAACAGTTTAGGACAGGAATCGAAAAAAGGTTCACCCGGAAATCTGGGAGGCAGAAAGTGTCTTCAGGAGTAGCACCTGGTCTTTATGCCACACACCTGAGCAGCAAAAGGTTCTGCAGACTTTAGGAAGAGGCAAATCAGTCTTGAGCTGACCCATGAGTTGCCCAGTGGAAGGCTCCAGCAATCCTCTTGCATTAAAAGCAGCTGTTTCCTCCTTCCCCATATATATCTGTAAGAGCACGATTTCTTTTTATGTTATTTTTTGTTGACACTCTACTTCTACACAATACAAATATTTTATGTATGTTCACAGAAATGAAAATGGTTAACTGTAGAATTTATATTAAAATAGCTTTCAGAGAACTTCATATAAATTTACTGGATTGTTTTAATATCACTTCTGAACATTTGTTCTCTAAAGGAGCAAAGGAACATCAAAAAATGTTATTTCCAAGTGTAATCTCTGAGGGCACTGATTGACATAAGCATTTCTTATATAATTTGGTTTTGCAGCATTTTGACACAGAAATATTAAACTTTTTTCTTCAGATAGTGCTGAAGCAAGAAGATACCTCCTCTCAAGCTGCTCCAGGAGCACTATTGCTCTCTTCCTTCACATCAGCCCGCCTTAGTAAAGGTCATGAACTGCCTCCCCCAGTCAATTTTACCAGGATGGTTGTTCTCAAACACAAAATTTTAATCCTCACCTTCAGGAGTGTCAGCAGCAAAGAAAACATTATTTTTGTAGCAAAACAACAACAACAAAACAAAACAAAGCCAAACAAAAAAAAGATATTTACCAGCTTTGTGGGGCTCTATAAGATGCTGGAGCTGCAGCACTGGGGACATCCAGAAGACTACTCTGGAGACAGCACTAACACTTACAGGGTAGCAGATAACTTCTTTCATTTTATTCATTTTTATTCCTAGTGGAGGTACAATACCATCCAAAGACACCCGAACCTGTGAGGTACTATGGCAACGTCTCCCCTACACCCTGGCTAGTGATTTCACGGCAGCCAAAGATACTGCTCTCTTTTAGTCAGCACTAACATTTTACAGGGTAGTGATTTCTTAGTGGGGCAACTTCCTTCGTTTTTATTCACAGAAAGTCTCCAAAAACCCAGAATAGATGACAGGACTTAGAGAGGAGGATGAGTAATTCAGTGGGTTGTATTTAGTTAGTGAATAATGATATCCTTGCTGAGAGAAGCATGCTTTCTATGTTTATTCCTTGGATGACAGCAAACTGCCTGTAATTATTGTTATTGTACGATTACAGAGTGGGGGGACAGGAAGGGGTAGGGTTGATAAGATTAACTAATTAGACTTCTGGTGGACATGCAAAAAAACCTGTGAAGGCAAGGAGCTATTCAGACAGAGCTGGTGACCGAAACCCATCTTTCAGTCCTCCCTCCAGTCCCCATTGCCCTGGCTTCCCAAGATCACCCGTTTGGGTCTAAAGACTGATCTGTGCCACATATTCAGCTGTTTGTTCGCAATAACGCTTGAGGAGATCCCACACTGGGTACAATGAGTTGCCTGGCAACTTAAATTCATTTAGCGAAATGTAATTTCCTTTATATTATTACTTTTATTCTATAACATGCAGGGTGAAGTAACAAATTCTTACATTTTGCTACCAAGAAAGGATTTAGTTTTTGTTAAAACTTTCCTTTGGCATGAATATAAAAGCAACCAGAAGAAAGGAAGGAGGGAGGGAGGCGCAATATAGACCAACGTTTTGACCTAGCTTTAAGTTACAGAGAAGCAATAGAATGTCACAGTATGCTAATTATTTAATCAACCCACATCTTCTCTGCTGTTCATGTATTATTCTGACTATCAATCGAACACCATCTGCCCTCACAGAAAAACGTTCCTGCAACATACAGAATATTTATCTGGCAAGCAACTATCACCATGTTCACACTAGAAAGTCATGAACCAGAGAAAGCTTGAGGAGCTTTAGGACATTCAAGCCAGCTCCAGCTCTCTCTTGGCCTTCCTCCTCCTCCAGAGGGGGGATAAATAAGTAATTTCCATTTAAATTTCAAATATTGAAATACTTTCATTAATGGTTTTGAATGCAAATAGGAAGCTGAGCTTTGGAATGTGGTGTTCCTTTTTATGAAAAATTTCTGTCACTTGGAGAAGCGTGGGAAGCAGCAGCAAGAGAGGGAGAGGGAGGGGGAGGGGAAGAGGGAGAGGGGGCGGTCCCTCCAGGCCGGAGGGCTCCCGGGCTGGCCCTAGGCTGCCACTTAGTGCTCTCCTCCCCGGGGAAGGACCCTTTGGGGACCTGCCTCATATACCCTGGGAGAAGGAGCCTCTCGCCCATCCCTCATCTGGACAGCAAGTCCTGGCAGGGTATGTATTTTATAAGGTAAAGAGATAATCCCCGTCTCAAGCAGGAGAACAACTGGCTTTGTCAATAAGATCCTGGTAAAATACTCTAGGGAAAGGATTTTGGAAAGGTTGTTTAGTAAGTGTAGATTATAAGGGGGTGTTTACCTCAAATAGATAAAATGAAGTATAAAACCTTGCTAAGCACAATGAATAACATAAAGTCCATGCCAAAGGAGGATAATCTTAATTAGTTACATTTTATTTTTCTAACTACTAAAACAGATAGACAATCATGAAATTTCATCCTAAATTGCTCGAGTTGGAAGTGCAGCACAGTGGCCTCTTCATTGTTTTCCAGTCTAGCTCTGCCTGTTAAGGAATCCCGACCAGCTCTCCAAAGAAACAGGTACAAGCATTACATGCGCTATAAGAAATACCAAGTGCAGAGGTAGCCAAAATGTCTTTGGGTGCTATTTAGTAACATTTTTTTGGCAAAACCCCACCATCTTTATTTAATAGATCCGTTAGTAGGCTAGTTACTGGATGCTGAGTCACTCCTTCATCCCCTGCTGTCTCGCAGCCTGGCATGGAGCACGTAAGTCCACACCTTACCTGCCAGAAGAGCAACCTCCCATATTCTGGTGATGAGCTGTTCATAAGGCATGGATAGATCCAGGATAAAAACACTGGTCCCTGATGTCTCTGTTGTCCTTATCCCAGATTCCTTGGAGTAGGACCAGGGATTTCCAGTGGGACTGGAACTGGGCCCAGTGTGCCACAATCCCATAAAACACAACTGTCTATTGGTTAAACAATGCCAAGCCTGTCTCATGCCTGTTTACTGACTACTGGGAGAAAAAGAAAAAACAAAAAACCCCACAACCTCTCAGATGCTATTGCTTGGGTTTACAGGATGTAGGACCTATTAATTAGGAACAAATGAAATAATCACAAAACAGAGATGAGCCATCTAAGTTGGTTTGGCTGCAATTCTTGGTATATGAGAAAAAGGACAGCATGGGGCTTGCTGAATAAAAATTCTGCATTCAAAATAAATTCATTTGTTATCTAGTATCTATTTGCCTAAGATAGTAGTTCATTTTCTTCTGCTGTATGGGATAACGCACCATAAAATTGGTTAAATTATTGTCCTTTTAGCACAATAAAGGAAGAACCCTGGTTCATTTCACCAACAAAAACCTGCTGTGCTAAAAACGTCTGTTCTTTCCTAGATACAGAGAACTCCAACAAAGTGAGGTGGCGTTCACTTGGGAAACGTTACTGAGGCAGTCATGGCAGGACAGTGGGTAGGTGAGCTCCTTAAAGCACCGCCTCCTCTGGGGCTTCACCCACCTGACTCAACTCAAAGCCCAAACCCAAGCTCTTCAGGTGCCTCTTGTCTAACCGTAGAGCAAACCCATATCTGCCAGGCTGTGCCACACCAGGGCACCCCAGAGTCCACCTGTCCGTCCCTCCCCTGGGGCCCTTCCAGCCCTGGGGCACCCGTGTGGGAGGGCAGCAGGGTGGGAAGCTGAACCCTGGGGTGAGGCAGAGATGGTGGAGTCTGATGGCACCCTCGGGTCTCTGACCACTCTCCTGTTCCACAACACACACGCCCCTCCCATTCCTCCCACCCCCGGCACAGATGTGCAGTTTTTCTTCCTGTGGTAACGCGCGCAGCAGCACTTTTGCTTCCATTTATGCCAAGAAGGTGGCAATGTTCACACAAATGCCACCTCCCTGAGCAATCAGTTCCCACGCCTTCATACGATCTACATTAAAGTGTTTCTCCAAATTTTGAACCTTAATTTTCCTTCTTGCTCACCCTATCCATTATAAACA
>JMFS01001978.1:0-37244 GCA_000699545.1 Podiceps cristatus | reverse complement strand
AGTGGGGGTGGGGGTGGGGAAGGAAAGGAGCGATCAGGTAGGATGGAAGCCTTTACTGCCACACAAAGTATCTACTGGACTCAATTCGTAAGTTTAGATAGCATTAGTTTTTCGATTCTGCTGCACACATGCATGGAGTAAGCCAGGGCAGCAAGCCTCCTTCTTTTACATAAATTAGGAGTCTACAACAAAAATGCTGAAAAGCATGGAAAAACTGCAAGGTTGAGTACTGCTGTACAAGACAGCTTAGACTAAGTCCTGGCTACTGTCAAATCTATTCAATTTAAAAGTTATCACTAGCAGTTTTGTGCCAAACAAGCAGCAAAGGCTGAAATTAATGGATGGAGAAGAGCAATGATTTAAGACTTCAATAGATTGCTAAGGCCATGCTGGAACCAGACTTGAGGTGTGAGTTGGGTTTTGCTGGATTTCTCAAAGTAGGCATTAAGCCAGCTATACGCTTCTTTAAGAAATGCATACTCACTGCACAGCACAAATGCTGCCTTAGGCCTGAAAACGTATTCAGGTCTTCCAAATAGTGCCACTTGCTTAAATGACTTGGTTGCCTCAGCAGAGGCTGGCTGCACGAATGTTTACCACCAGCTAGGCCAAACACCCGAAGGGCTGCCCAGATGTGCTGCCCTCCATCCCCTGAGGCTGAGCACCCTCATCGCAGCAGCTGTTGGGGATCTCTAAGCCAGCATTTCCATGTGCGGTATTGGGACGAGCTCAGAGCAACCACCAGGATGATGGGGAGCTCTGGAGAGCTTTAAAACCCAAAGCTCACGAGGTTGATAAAGCTTTGCATGAGCTGGCTTCCATTTCCTTCCATAGGCCCTTGTATTACAACCCAAGAAATAAAAGTTCCCAGAATGTCTTCTGAAAGTATACCCCATGCTAAGTCCCAGGCGCGGATGCTGCTGGGTAAAGCAACCTAGAAGCTCGTTTCCGTGGCCTGAAAATGCCCGACTGGTGCAGTGTGAAATTCTCACCATCTTCATCAGGCTTCACTCCAAGTATGCTGAATTATTTCCTCTCTGTCAGCCTGTAAGCCTTAAACTCAAGAACTGTATCACTTCAGTGATGTTTTGTTTTTAAAAGCAGCATCTTTGTCAAACTGATAACGTGTATGGAAATTAGTGCCCAGCATAACAGCACAGCTCTCTTTACTGAACAGCAAAGTCCATGACAGGAAAATCCATCCAGGCTTTCAAACCACGTCCATCACGTCAGCATTCAAGCATCTTAAACTGACAGAAACAATATTAAAAAAGAACATGTAGATTATCTCAAGGCAGAATTTTTATCAGCATCTTTATCATAAATATGGATCAGTCTGCCATTTTAATTCACATCTATTTCCACAGAAACAGTTGCTTTCATTAAAAGGGCTATGCAAGAGCTCTTTCAAATATATAAATGCTTGCTGTAAAGAAGTTTTACAGTCACGTTAAGATTCACAAGCCTTCCTTTCCAAACTCAGATCCTCAATGGGAATACAAAGCTGTGGATCAACATTATTTAAAACACAAATTCACAATGAAAACACATCTCCATTCTGTAAATCTCAAGTGTGTCAGGAGTAGAAATACCCTTTGCTGGTAGTTCTGAAGACAAAATTATTTATCCCAAATGATAGTGAATAGATAAGCTAGGCACTTTCTTGTCCATTTTCAGACATCAGAAATGTGAAGGAAGCTTAGGAAAGAGCAACAAAATAGTGCAATTAAGATTGAGAAAACAGAATTTGTTTGGAGTAGTACATTTCCATAAGCACACTTAACACAGAGCCAGAGTGGAAAACAAACATTTAGCAAGCTATGAGACCACCAAGTCTAAAATGAGAAGTGTTGAGACCTTCGGACATCCTGAAAGCCAGCACACAAGATCTTGTTCCTACTAGGCAGTGCAGGAACCACCTCACTTACCTTAAGAGTTCTACTGTGCAATTGTAAAGTAGATTAAAATCTAACATTAAAAGAAATACAACCCCCACCCCAAAACACACCAAGCTATAGTACTCAACCACTTGAGGCCAAACAGAAAAGTGAAACTAGGGAAAAAAAAAAAAAAAATCAGCTGAAATAATCTGTGCCTGGAATGCCTGCTCTGAAACTGGCCCCAAATGGGTTTTCTCCATTTGCTGCCAAGCACCTCTAATGCAATCCAGACAGTCAAGGACACAGACAGAATGTTAATATGAAAGCATTAAAATTCCCATTGAAATAGGACCTGTCAAGCTACTTTATGTAACATGATTTATCGTTTCCAAATGTAGTAACAAGGGATTTTATTGTACAAGAGCATGTTGTACACAATGGGGCTCTGGGTTCACATTCCACACTAGCCAAACTAGAATTTCTGACAAAGTTTATGCTAGTACATGTCCAAGTTACTGGTGTGTGTATGAAAGGGTAGCTATATGCATTAGAAATTGATGGGGTACAGAAGAGATGTAAAATGAGAGCTCTCTGCACGTTTCTGTGCATACTAAATAGAACTGGACACCTCTGATCACTGCTGCTCAAGGGCTCTAAAACAGTGCTTATGGAAAGAAGCCGAACTGTCCCCATCCCTCAGGGCACTTGCATCAGGCAATAAAAACAGACTGTCAAAAGCTTAAGGAAATTATTTCCAGTCTTATATGTCAATCAGATAATTGAGCTCTTCTGCAAGTTCAATGCAGTCAAACCAAGAGCAGACTGAAAAATTCTGGCTACATTTCCAGTGGATGGCCTGCACTTTGTAACCCACTAAACCCCAACTTTGAAACCCCAACCTCAAAACCCACCATCTATGTTTACCACATTTAACACAGCAGCAAAATCAAGGCAAGCTGCTCAAGTTCTGTGTTAATAACACCATGGAGAGTTATAGCACTGAGCCTGTACTCTGTCATGGCTTAAAGTTTGTGGATTTTTGTGTCTGCAGATGCACTTTCTTACCTCTTCTTTCTACATACAAGCTTCTTGGAAATGCAGCAATATTTCAGCTCTATCAGCCCACCATAATGCATCCACTTTAAGTAGTTTAGATAATGTAACTGCAGTGAAAACTACACATGTAAGTTTGAGGCAGAGTTGACTAGCACAGTACAGCAAAGCTGAGACGTTGACAGGAATTGTACCTGCTATCTACACTGGGAGGTGTCACACCAGCTGCTAGTGCAAAGGCAACACTAGGACAAATTGGTAGTAGTGTCAAAAAATATTCTGCTTCATACATTTTACTACAACAAACTGCAGACGGTCAATGTCTACCCACACAAGATTATGGAGTCAAACACAAAAGTCTGTTTCTGTTGTATTTTCCTTTACTGCTGAACACAGGATCCTAGCTTTCTTACTAACTTTTTCATTAGTGTACTATTAATCTTGAACATCATTCAAGTAAATGCTTTGTTCTGGCCTCTTCCTCTGCTTAAGTCTGGTGCCGATATCCAACTAAGCTCAAATATGCTTTGAAATTTTTTTCATTTAACTAATAAAATACATACCAAGAATGCCTGAACACATCATCACACAAAGATCTGAATCTTGCCATCAATTAGTTATATTACAAACTTAGCTATGACTGATGTGGTCAATTTATTGCATTCCAGGCAGTTGATCGCAGATTCAAGACCTTGAACTACTCTGCTTTTACAGTGCTACTCAGCATCAATAATGAATTTTGTTAGGCCTTCCTATTCTTGCTCTGCCATTCAGCACTAGCAGTAAGAATAAAGCTTACTCCAAGTGGTAAAAGAAAAAAAAAAAAAAAAAAATCACATGCATATATATAGACATTCATGTTTGCTATTTCAATCCAGGAGGGATCTGCAATGCAAGTTTAAAAAGGAAAACTATTTCCTGTTGGAATTGCGAGAAGGGAGCAAAAGCCATAATGGAAGCCAGCCCTCCCTAGGTGAAGCAGAAGATTAGGAGAAGCTAAAGAATCAGATGCTACAATTAAGGGATGAACTGTTGGCGTTTTAAGGAATTTGGCTTATAAACCAAGAGGCTGGGCAATAAAATAGCAGATGAAGTTCAGTGGACATAGGTAATAAGTGATGCACAAGGGAAAAGCCATCTAACTTAACATTCACAGAAACAGACTCCTCCCACTATGACTCTGAAGCTAAATTTTGATGGTAGCAGTTTCATCAAGATACCACCTCTGTGCTCAGCAGCCATCCAAAAGCAAATCAAGCATTAGGTATTATTAGTACAGGACTAAAGAATAAAACCAGCAAATACCATGACTCTGCTCAAGTCCACAATGTGCCCAAATCCTGATTGCAGGTGCAGTTCTGTTCCCCAAATCTCAAAGGGAACCTGAAGACCCAGACAAGGTGCAGGAGGAGATCGAGGAATGTATCTACACCAGCGTTTTGGCTCAGATCAGAAGCACACTTTTGAAACCCATCTCCTGATCACTGCTGCTTTACACGCTGTGGTTCTCGGCTCAGAGCCTTCTTGGGGCACACGAGCTGGATCCCCTTTCAGTGAACCTAAGCAGGGAGACAGCCACTACCACACCAAATGCTAACCAGCACCCAGTCCACAGGACTAGGCTGCAACCGGCTGATGCAAACTTCTGTGAAATGCAGATATGCGCAGGCATCAAGCCCTAACTCACTCTACAAATCCCATCCTAATCCAGCATGCTGTTTGGTAACGAGGGCATAGCCAAAGCTGAGGGGAGGTGTTGAATATCTCTTATGGCAAGCACCTAATAGAATTCAGACACTTGGTTCTGGGGAAGGCAAGACAGAAGTCCCCTACGTGATATGGCTGTGAAACAACATGAGCGGTACAGAAAAGGATAAGCAGTAACTGCTCAGGGTCTTTTCCAAAATGAGATGGAGGAAACATCCAACGAAACAGGCAGGTTGTTCTGCTTCAAAACAAAAGATGTTTCTTCACACAGCTCCTGTTTAAGCCAAAGAACTCCAGCACTTGGGAGCTACTCTGGGCAAATAAAACTACACACCTCCTTTGCTGCTGTCCTCTTTCTTGGAGGAATCCACTATTGACCATTGTCAAGCCAGGACACAGGCTTTGATGTACAAAATTCAGTGTGACCAAGTTGGGCTGCTCTTGAAAGTGGCAAGACAGGTGTGTCAGATGAAAAAAGGCAATAAAATGTACACCAGTCTAAGAAAAGGGGACATAAACTTCTGTAACAAACTACTGAACAAGCAAATCTTGCCTTTCTTTAAGGGGCACAATCACCAGCTTCACCGCCATGCCAGCAGATGAAGCAGGGATCCAGAGATCCTACAATTGGGTTCATTACTGAAAACACTTATTCAGATAGAACTTTCTGCTACACATTGTAACACAGCCTGCAAGCTTCCAGACTTACAGACTCTTGGGGACAGGCCCAGAGACACCGTTAAACTGTGGGTCCAAAACACAAAACTTTGAGTTATAAACTAGGAAACAGCCTTTTTATTGCCAGAGATCTGAAAGAAACCCCAAAAGCTAGAGGAAGTCACTAAAACAGAGGGCACTTAAAAGTAAAAGAGAATCTGTCTCAAGACATTCCTCTGCTTCAATCTGAATTTTTGCCCTTGGCCAATAAATACCTCTTATTCTAGCACTCAGATAAGATTTATGATGCAACTGCAAGTGCTGTGCAATTAACAGATCTAATGCCCGATTCATTTCCTTCCTCAAAGGGAGCCTGGAGAAAAGCACAACAGGCGATGGCTGGGTACTGTAGCTGTGGGTATATCATACATATACATGATATGGCATTTCCTCTACCCCCACTGTAAGTCAGCACATCCCTACTCTTCCTGTAGATGTATCAAACTTTTTTCACTGTTTAGATTCCCAACTATTATTCATTCTTCAGCTTAATCACAGAGAGTTTTTTCATACCCTCAGTATGGATTTTTACACACCATCCCACATTTTCACCATGATTTATCAATTGCTTTTTCCACTTCATTTCACTGAATTTCTAATCTCATTTCCCTAACTACATTGTCTACAATCATAACAGTGACTTTAAAAAAATTCAGTATGCTCCAATAATTTCACAATGTGTTAAAAGAGATAACACAGGGAATACATTCTTTTCATCTCGTTGTGATTACTTTAACTTGCGTATCAGAGACAGTGCACACCAGAGGAGGAGGACAGGCATCTCTGCGAAAGGAAGCTGGAGCTCTGCAGTCTTACACAGGTATTGACCAACTTTCAATGAGAGAAATGCCACCAACTCTTAAGTGCAAGACCGAGCATTTACCTCCTCCACAGTTTTAATTAGTATTTGGTGGATGTTTTATTCTGAATAATGCCAATAGGGCTTCACCCAATCCAGCAGCACATTTGTATGAGGGATTATTAAAGATGCACCATACACTAATAAAACACCCTGCACTGAAAGGAATTTTAAACGGTACAACTTTGCAGCTTCCTTCCCAGCTGCAGTCTATATAATGTCAATGCTGAGCGCAAGCTACTTTCACAAGCAATTAAGACAGACTACATGAAGAACCTAGTTCAGCCCGCAGGCTACATAGGACTTGGCTTTCAGTTTTGTTCAATTACTTTGTCCTTGCCTTCGGTAAACAGAATTCCTTGTTTTACTTTCTCTCTACCACACACTGCATCTGTCCTCTGAATCATACCACCCTAATCCGCACATGGCTGCCTTTGGACTAATTTTACTTTATGCTGAAGTAGTTTTTGCCATAATATTTGGGGGTAAGGTACATAACACAGCAATGTTCCTAAATAAATTCTACTGTCTTAAAAAGTATCTCTGAACTAAGTTTTACCTCACACGCTCAAAAGCATGAATAAGACTGCGCCTCATCCCATTAAGATTTCTTCACCCAGTTTTACTTGCCACAGTGCTACAAGCCACAAATGGTTGCCATTTCTGCAACTTCTCATCTGAAATCAACTTTAAGAGTATTTAAGTTTAAAGACTAGACATAGATTAAATATTAAAATATGCCAACCACATTTTTCAACACAGCAAGAGCTATTCAGATTAAAATCCCCAGAAGCTCATTCACATGACATGACACTTACTCCACTCTCAAGTTTCAAATACTGTGTGCACATTAAATGCCTAAATACTGGAAGAAAACTGGTCAAAGTCCAGTGTTTATACTAAACTGTTCTCAGGATGTCTTACTAAATATTTAACTTCATACATCACCTCTACTCAAACTGAGTAGCAACAGTAATTAACTTTATTCTGAGAATCTATGCCTTTAGCTAAAAAGATGACAGTTAAACTTTCCAAGCTTCAACAGAAGTGAAGAATTACTACTTTTTCTGTAAGTCGAGTCACCTTATGTAAACAAAGGGGGAAAGAACAGACTAATTCTACTGAATTTCTGTAAAAAACAATATTAACAGTCATAAAATAAAAGCAGTGCCAAAGGGTTAACACTTATGATAACAGCTGCTTTGAAGACTACAGTTCAATTTTAAGATAAGTATCATTGATGAATTAAGTATGTTTGATCCTGCCTCCTGAGAAACCTTTCAGGACTACTGGTTACTGTTCAAATTCTGTTCAGGAACAGAACAAACCAGCTTTGAGACACAGTTTCAATTCCGTATTCTAGAGAATGACATGGAGTTAAACACACAAACTAAACAGACAGAACATAAAATACTCACATTCCCCATGTATTCTGAAAGTAGATCCTGCAAGGCCTGTCGCACTGCATTACACTCGGCAACTATACGTTCCCGTCGGTCATCACGTGTGCAGGATGAATCAGCCATCAGGGCTGCTCCGCTAATGATGCTCTCCAGGCGCTCTTCCAGGGAAGGCCTAAAACGTTCTTCACTGAAGGTCGATGGATCCACAATAATTTGTTTCTAATAAAAGAAAGGTTTTAGAAATTCATAATCAGACCAAACAGTAAGTTATTGTTAAGTCAACAAGACAAACAACGTTTACAGCAAACCCTTGATCAGGCATAAAAGGCAAACAACACACAATTTTGGCACTGAGAATGATTTTCATGAGTAGTTTTGTAAAATTACTCAAAGGTTCCCTAGCAGATTTCATTGCTAGTCATTTCTTGTGCTGCTTTGACAGCTAAACAAAAGTTGGCCACTGGAAGCCTTGTTACATGAATGGCAAAAATCAAACATGCCAGCGCAAATAAGGTTCAAAGTACAGAACTCTTCTTAACTACCTGTCAATCCAGACATGCCTTCACTAGTTAACTTGTCAGATATACTTATCCCATCATGAACAAAAAAAGCAAGGAAAACAAGCATCCAAAAGTAGCCCTATATATAGTGCTCCGTTGTCCTAGTTTATCCAGTCTTTCATCTCTTCACCGTTACACAGGTAAACACAACAGTAATCTCACAAATTCTCAAAATGAAACATCAACGCAAATGTTTCAAACAGCACAGAAATCAATTTCTTCACAGCAGAAAACTACCAGAGGTTTATCTTGACAGAGTATTATAAGCACAGATCATACTGAGAGACTTAAGGCTGAAACAGCAGTACTGACATGTCTGCTTCTCAAGTGGCCAATACCACCCCAGTTTGCCAGGAAGCAGCGGTGTAGTATTTATCACCTTGTGAGTACTTTCAGGCTGTTATTTAAACAGGTTTGCCATTTATTAATAAAAAAGCCTTTGGCCATTTCAAGGTTTCGTGGTTTGTTTAGGGTTTGGGTGGGGTTTCTTCCCACTAGATGGGCAGGAGGGGAAGATGTTGCTAATTCGTTATCAAATAAGCCCCAAAGTTTTTTGGGAGTGAGAGGAGTTTTCACAATCAGCATATATGCCAGCTAACTTCAACAGCAATGTCACAACTGCTACTTCTCCCACCAGCCAGCACAGCTCGTCTCCCCACAGTGTAACCTTCAGCCTTCGCAGCAGGATAAGAACATGGTACGTGTTTCTCCAACACACTCCTTGTTTTCCCTGAAACTTTTGGCTATGCTGACAATACAACGGTAGTAAGCTACAACTCCAGAACTGCAGCATCAAAAACAGAGATAATGACTATCTTGTTATCTTCTAGTATCCATTTAATATTTTAGCATAACAGTAAAAACACTGGAGTATTTGGGGGCATGTGTGCGCAAAGCCTCTATTACAAGAGCGCAATAACACTCAAACGTTAGCAGGAAATGAAGTGCAGGGATAACATCTGCCGAGAACCTGAACACATTTGTTTTGTCGGTCTCCTTTGGCAGGAACGAGACAACAAAGCTATGGCACACAACGTACATCGAAGCTGGCCTGCTGCTATTAGAGCACCTCATAAAGCAGAACGAAAAGCTCAAAAGCTCCATGTGAACTGCAACACCCAAAAAAAGAAGTCTCCAGCCATATATTAGTGTAACACAGTAAAACATGGCCATATATCAGAAATCCCATTAAATGGTTTGAGCTAGATTAGCCAATTCATGAACCTGAACTAAATTGCTTCTTCAGTTCCATGTACCCAAGTCAGTCCTTAACACTGTCTGCTGTGACAGGACCTGCCTTCCCTTCCCACAGATACACGCTCAAACCTGCGACCCCCAGAGGCACGTTCTTACGTAGCTGAGCACACTACTGATGGAATTTAAGAAAAGGAGGCTTAAAAGTGAAACCATAGTCACAAAGATCAAGACAACTATGAGATCCTCTTGTTACCCAAGGATCACATTGAAAGGTTTACCACTGGAGACAGGGAGAAGTCAAATAGTACTTCAACCTGGTAAAAAAAAAACATGGCAGAGAAATGTAGGGGCGGAGCAAGAGCGCTAAGAGCAAAAAGGAGAAGGTGAGCAATAGCTGGCAAAACCAAAAGTATTAAACACCTTTTGAGCGATGGCTTTACAATATTAAATAAAGTTTTAGAGGTCAGTTAGTGCCAAGGTGTTTAAAATTCAGAGGCTGAATCAGTGGTAGACACGGAATACTGGCTTCAAAAGGAAAGTGTTCTCAGTAAAAATGCATGGCTACCCTCAGTAACTTACTGAATGCAAGACAAAGAATATGACAGATCAGTACAACACATCAGTGTGAAGCTACCTTATTCCCAACCAAAGACCATATTAAACTTCCCACTTCATGTTCCTCTCAATAGGTAGTTTGGGCAATTCCAAATACATTATTCACTTTTAATAAGTCATTTCTGTCACCTACAAGAATACATTACATAAATATGTTATGAAATAATCAATTTCAAATAAAGCAAGGGCTTACATCTAACATAGCAGTAGGCTAACTGCTATTTCGGAGCTAGTTTAACTTGACAACCTTCAGTCACCAAGAACTGCATATATAACTTTCTATATTCCATCAATCCTAGTTTGGAAAAGGCTTTTTAAAAAATAAAAGCCTACTTCACCTGGGACTTGCTGTATTTCAGCGCAGAATGATCTTTCAGGCAACATAAATAAAAGCAAGCTGTTGTTACTAAATCAGGTGAACAAACACAAGAGTTGAGAGTTACCACTTTTTTTTTTTTTTTTTCCACAAAACGTACATCAAAGTTGTTCAGAGCATAAGCCAGCTCTCCACCTCCACCCTGCTGCTGGGCAGCATCATCTGATGCAGTTGCTTGAGCTGCATTCGAGATGCCCGTGACTGCCTGCTGAAGCTGTTTGTAGATCAAGTCCCTGTTAGCTTTGTAAGCAGCTACATCAGGGTGCTGTAGACAGGCCTGGGATGCTGTATAAAGAATGGGAACGTTCTTCTGCAGAATTCCTCTGGCTGCCGCCATTTGATCACGATGACCCACATCTTTCAATTCCTATCAGGAAAATGAAAGAAAAAAGCATTTGAGAACATTCTCCACATTAACATCCATACACCATCTCCTTGCATATTCAATAAAAAAAAAAGGCAGGCTCTTTGCCTAGTGTGCTCAAATCTAACAGTCTTCTAATTGAGTATCTTTATTCTTAAGAGCTCAACTAATTTCAAAACACAACAGCTTCATAAAGACAAAAAAAAAATAAAATACTATAGGGCGAGTCACACCTCCATGATGTGAGGTTAGATTTTTGCTCCTCATCACAGTAGAGTGAAGTATTTTGAAAGCTAGTAACACCTGTAAATCAGGTGGACACAAGCTGAGAGCACACATTTTTCTCCCTACTCCTTCTAGTTTGCATTACATCTACAGAATCACAGTGAAATCTAAATCCTCAAAACAGAATACCTTACATTTTTAGGTAACTTAAAAACCAAGCTAATTTTTAACTATCAAGCAAACAAGAGGCTTCTCCTGCAATCTTGTCTTGTACCTGCACACAAGCAGCAAGATCATCTTTAAATTAAACTCCAAGACTCACAACCAGAATGTTTTCTTTAATCACACCTAGAAGATGGAGTTCACTCTCCTCAAGAGACTCAGGTACTTATTCTTAGAACAACAAGAATACCATCATCTCCAATGAGACAAAATTAATCTAATTACTATAATTACCACTAATTTAAGCTTAGTGAGCAAGTCCATACGTCTTTTTCGCAAACACTCACTGCTGCAATTCTCTAAAACACCATCACCTCTGTTTTGGAATAGAAGCACTTTGAAAAGATAAAGCTTCTGAGTCCAGCATGAGCAGTAAGTTCATAAAAGGAGGAATAAAGTTATTAGCAGTATGAACATTTTAAAGTTACCTCTTAAATCTCACAAAGAGGTGATGAAAATGAAGAAGTGGGCTGCCTTACTGAGAAAAGAAAAAAAAAAAATCTGACAGACTCCTCAAAATAAATGGGTAATATGCGACCTCTGTAAGACGCACACTAAGCAGGGAGGGCACTCCAAGCAGGCTTACAGATTTACAGATTTAGTACAACCACTTCCCATAGTGTGGAACAATCCATCACAAAGCAGTTTAAGAACATTTATTGCACTGCCATCGCAACCCTACTCCCATTTACTGCAATCAGATTCTAGATACATAACCAACTGGCAATCCATTTTAGACTGTACCCAGTTTATTTTCAAAGATGAATCTGTGGGGAAAAAAAAACAAAACAAAACAAAACAAAACACACCACCAAGCAGTATCAGAGGCGCATAAGCAGTTTTCATTTGTACATATCAGCAGAACAAATAAAAAAATGTTCTACAAGAATTATACTATTTCTGGTAAATGAGACTGCCCACACCTCTGCTTTCTTTCTTTTCAAGACTTACCTACACAAGAATGAGTCACAACAGTGGTGTTGAGCAAAACAAATTTTACGTGCAATTTATGATTAAGCACAAGCTACGCAAACACAGAACATACACATAACAAACAGGACTTTAAACACCTTCTCAAATGGGCATTTCAGTGCAAGACTAACCAGCAGTGCCACTCGCTTTCTTGGAAAGAGTTGTAATTCTGTCCCCAGCCACGCCTTTTGCTCCCTGGTTAATCGGGCACACTCGGTCTGTCTGTGCAAACCACAAAGGCAGTATGGTCTAGTGCTGAGTACACCAGGCACCGAGTCACCTCTCAATTCTTTTTCCTTACCCACACTTGCACTGTTTCAAAATGGGAAGTACAAGGCTCGGGAAGTAGCATTTCATTAAGGTACTAAAGCGTTAACATAACCAAAACGCTATTAGAACATATTCCAACAGAAGCAGTACACTACAGCTGAGCAGACTTACTGCTTACAGGGTAAGCTCCAATTTCCTAAACACTGTGAAGTGTAATGCAAAGTAGTCAGCCATACCAAAAAAAAAAAAAAATTATTAGCAGCAATGGGTACTGTCCAAGAGCAGCAAGACTGCCTTATCTTCTTATTTTGAAAAAGAAAAAGGAGAAGAAATAATACACAGAGGAAAGAGCTACCATCACTCTACCTGCTGTCTTTTGGCTGCCATTATGTTAAGCTTGTCCACTTCTGGTTTGAGGGCTTTGTACTGGATACCCAAATCTTGCTCCGTGCCAGCATTCCTTAATTTCAAGATACCTTCTTCCACCTAAAAGAATATACATTCACATATTTTTCCAAGTAACCCAGTCCACAGTTCAGGAAGTAATTCAGAATGTACTTCACAGCAGACAGAGAAAGCAATCTTCCTCTGCCCTCTTTCATTTTTTGGTGAGATATACCTCAAAGGCTAAGAGTAGTCAAGGCTTAGCTAATACTTCATAGTCATCAGCTACCAGAGACAGCCAAGTACACATATTTGAAAGAGGATGAAGGAGCCCAGGGCCCTGGCAGCACTGCGGCAGTGGCCAAAGGGCACAAGGAAAGCCCTCAAAGCCCCGCTGCAAAAGCGGGCCCAGTACTGAATCTCATTTCATTTCAAATTCTGAACAAGCATCTCCTGCTCGTGGGAAGAAAATGCTTCCTCAAATACTCCACGTTTACTTTATTTAGTCTACCAAAGCTACTCATCCCCAGTAGCTACAAGGGAGTACTAGTCATAAGAAACACAAATTATTTCCTTAAGATGAAAAAAAGCTGGTCATTGCCTACAGTTGCAGACCATAGTGCATTCAGCTTCAATACTAAAAGTTCAGAATAAAGTGCAACACAATGTGAAAAGCTACTGACAATGAGCATAAAAACAAGTGACAAACACCCACTGCACACGTTTTGCTCAGAGGAAAAACCCTAAAAACCTCCCTGCTTAAGAAACAAGCTGCTGACAGCACACATGCCAGGGTCAGCACACATGCATGAAACAAAGCCACTTGGCAGAGCACGCCGGGCACGGCAAAGTGAATCACAGCAACGACTACACTTACTACTTTAAGTTGAACAAGCAGCTTGTAGACATCTGCCATGTCAGCCAAAATCAGCAGGCGAGTAACGGCTGAGAGGAGAGCACGTGCCGCTCGAACCATGTTCCCTCGTTTCACAGAGGAGCAGGGGTCATCTGCAAACTCCCCCGAAGCGCTCTTCATCAAGTCACCTACACAAGGGGAGAAGATGGTCTGCTTTAACATCATGCAGCATTTCTTAAGGGGCTGTTAAGTAATCCTGGGCAAGCCAATCTAAGTCTTGAAAGGAAACGTGTTTGCTTAAATACAGCCAGCAATTAAGAACACATATAGCTACCTCTAAGTATGGCTACCACGTGGTATCAGGGTAGAGGGGCTTGTGGAGGGAGGAAGGGCTGGGAAATTAACACTTTGGTTCTTATTTCCAATTGTACAGGTGTTCCAAAGTGCCAGAATCCTCTGGAGAGGCAAATTCAGCATGCCTTTGCTATTGCATGCAGGACTGCAGCTATTTCACAAATGACAATGCTTTCAAAGCTTAAGCAAAAGCTTCATTTGTGTGTGTGCAGGAGTTAAGCAGAAGGCAGCAGAAAGTACTGTAAACACACAAGGAAACGCCACAGCTCATGGGACTGTAAACAACTCGGAGCGGTGACCTGGCTGGATATGCCCTGGTTTGCATTCAAAGCAAGGCACCGCTTAGTAAAATGCTTCAACATTTCATAGCCTGTGGGTCTGCATCTGGTGCAGGAGGAAAGAATTTGGGTTTCAGATGGTAACAATGCAGTTGGTTAACTATGAAAAGCAAAGGCCACTTTACACAGCTAGAAAAATTCCTCCAGAAGGCATTCAGAAAGAATAAAAGTAAATGTCTGCATACAGTCAGAGGAGTGAATTTTGGATTTCTCCCCCCCCCACCACCACCACTTTCTGGGGCAGCATTTTGCTTCCAGTACCACAGTTCCTACACAGCAGCGAGATTTGGAATCCACATTAGTATTCTTGGATGCCTTTGCATTTCAGAAACATTTGGTGAACAGCTAGGATTTAGTTTAGAAAATGCTAGGTACTCAGGCCCAAAGATTTGCGGGCAGCTGGAGATGACCACAAAGCAGGCAAACTGCGTTATACCTAACTGCTGCGTCAGAGGCTTCCCAAACCTGTATGAAAAAGTGTCGATATGGCCAAACACCAAAAGAAAAATAGCACGTCTCAGGTAAGAACAGAACCTCAAACAGTACTTCACAAGTAAAAGCTGACAGTGACTCCCATCAAGCTGGAGACCAAATAGGGCCGGGCAAGATTTGCACCGAAATCTGAAGACAATGCAGTGGCATCATCCTGCCAACCACCTCCCTCTCCCACAGCTAAGCAATCACTGCAGCATATCCCCAGTATGGGAAGCGTTTCAATTTCATGTAATATTTTTTTTTACTACTATTTTAACTATTCAAAAATACCTACAATTGGAGAGCCTGGGGTTAACCATCCACATACTTAGCATTAAGCACTTAATATCTTGTCCTGGAAGAGTTTCTAGCACCCAAGCACTCTACAACTTCATAGCTAAATACAGCCCAAACCGAGCTGCCACCCTGTCCAAGCAACTACCTCAAGCCATTCAATTTTGTTCAAATGCTCCCTCCTATGTAACACCCTTCCATCATCTTAAATAATACAAAAAGTGGCACACAACATTTTAAGATAAAAAATATGCTACTTCAGTACTGTGACATATGAAAAAAGCTTCTGTCCAAGTACAGACCAGCTATAAATACCAACCTAAAGCTATCCCTTACCCAACTTCTTGAGGAACACAACTCATTATTTTAACAAGTGTTAAGAGCCTCAGTTTGCCAGATGGGTGAAAGACAATGTATCTCCAATGCTGAAAAACTGCAGCCAGCCATGAGATTATAAAACCCCTACACAGCTGACAGGACCATTTCTTTATTCCATCTGGAAAGGGCTAATAATAGTGAAATGAATGTCACCACCACAAGTATGAAATCTATTAACAATATCAGGATTTAAGGACATATGACAGAACCAAATTTCATTGCAAATATTTCCTCCCTTATTTACTTATATCTAAAATTCCCACATTTTCATCTCCCAAAAGAGAAGAATGGTTTTTTTCATTGATTTCCTATTCAAAACAACTTACAGAGGCAGCCGCTCACTTCATCTGAATCTCAGAAATTGTTAACAAGGTTAAAACCCCAAATTATTCTCTACCCATCCCTTAAATTGCCTTCTTACAAGCCAGTCCTGAAATAAAATCATATTCCTTTTTATTTTGATGAGAGCTTTTAAAAGATTTAGTGAGTTTCAGCTTGTCAGGGTGTCAAAAGATAACCAGCTTCCCAGAATTAAAGGAAGATTATATTTAAAGTTGCTGCATATAGATATTTTTTTCCACAAATTAAAGAAAGCTGGCTTTCAGACTCCTTTTACAAACAAAAAGCAACGTTAGTTAGTTGTTAGTGACAGGTGTTTATTTTATCTAGATTCAAAGGGCAACAGGGAACTCTGCCCTACCCTAAGTACACAGTTACTGCAGTAATGTGTGTGCATAAGCAGTTCAGATTTGATCCAGCATAATCTTCTCATTTTCAAATTTGAACCAAAGGTAACAAAGCAAGTGTGAAGGCAGGATTCCAAGAGTTAAAATACACTGCAGAAGAGTCAGACTACAAGACTCAGATTATACAGCTGGTACAAATTCTTATACGAGTAATCTGTTTTTCCAATATAACCTTAGATTTTCACTAGATATTACAAGGAAAAGATAATAAAACAGAGTCAAGAAAAGAAGAGGCAACAGTAGCCATACTATGATCTTGTCAATAAAGCACTAAGAATTCAATTAAATCTAATGGAACAAAGCCCATTTCAAAAATAGTAAGATTTTAGTCCATCAAAAGAAAATTACCATTTTCTAGTCTCATTCCCACCATGCCCACAGGGTCTGACAGCACTTTCAGACAGCACTATTAATCCTCCTCAGCAGTGCAGTACACGATGACCATGACAGAGAGAGTTTTCTTTATACGAACACTGACGGAACCGGAAAGCAGCAGAGAAGACAGGCAAGGCAAGGCAGGGAAAACCTAGGACACATAGAGCCACTGATGCTTTTTTCCCAAGCTAGAAATTCGTGCTTACACATCCCCTTGTACCCTTCAGCACCTTCCAGTTTAAAGCCCGTCTCCAGGCTGCTTTGCCGGCAGTATTAAGAAATACAAAGAGTACCATCAGGCCATACCTCTACCTCCTCATAACATCCTATCACAGTTCCCTAGAGGTTGCCTATTCCCCAGCAAATGAAGGCAAGACTATTATTCTGGACACTAAAGTCCTATCTTACCACTAATGCCACTTTCAACGTCCACCGTGAGTGTCACACAGGCTGCCCCTGCTTTATAGTAGAAAGGACAGGGCCCTGCACCTCCTTTTGCCATATCCACACGATGTTTGATACATACAGCAACAAAAGTGTCCATTAATTCCTTATCTTGTCTTCAATTAAATTCATATACTGCCTACAACACTCCTCCTACAGTTTGCCAAGGGCCATCTCAGAGCTCCCTTAAGTTACAGCTTTTCAAAGATCTTGATTCCTTGGCTGAAGGATTGCTTCTAATTCAAGTGGTATGCTCCTAGAACATCTTTCTTGCATGAAAACAAGTGAGAACTCTTTGTATTCTTCCAAGAAATTAAGCTAGCTGGTCACAACAGTATTTTAAAGTTGAGCTTTCCAAGAAGAATTCAGTGTTTAACTTCAAGTTATTCCACAACTGGCCTCCTTCTGTTCCGTGGAAACCCTTAAGCCATACATCTTACATGAATTACAGCTGAAAAAGCATTTTACCCTTTCATAATTTGCCTCACTGTTCAGTTTTGAAGAAAGCTTCACTCAGAAACACAGAGTGGAAAGAAGCCATGCTGAATCATAGAATCGCAGAATGTTTTGGGTTGGAAGGGACCCCTAGAACCCATCTAGTCCAACCCCCTGCAGTGAGCAGGGACACCATTACCCAGATCAGGTTGCTCAGAGCCCCGTCCAACCTGGGCTTGAATGTTTCCAGGGATGGGGCCTCCACCACCTCTCTGGGCAACCCGTTCCAGTGCTTCACCACCCTCATTGTAAAGAATTTCCTCCTTAAATCAGTAGGTACACTCCCTTGCAATTGCAACCATGAAACATGATCGAAGTCCACAGGATTCATGAAACCATTCATCCATTCTCTTACCTCAAACTCTATGCACAGGCTTATACTTTTTTAATTTTAAGCTTTAATTTTTGATCTTTTATGTAAAATTACCATAGGAAGAAACGCAACAGTAAGAATATAGCTAATACCTTGGATCCTAACACCAGCACAGAGATATACAGAGGCAGTGAACTATGGTCAGTACAGGAGAGCAGCAATAGCCTGGTCAACCTGACCCAAAAGAAGTTTCCTTCTTGACATCAGAGTTTGCAACCTGCCTCAGTGTCAACCACCCAGGTAAGAAACCGGTTCAGTTCCAAAACAGAGGCACCAGAAGAGCTGACCATTTCAACGTACAATCAGTCTTTCAATGCTTGCTAAGAGGGTAAAACCCTACAAAGAGTTTACAGTGGGGAGAGTAAGACCAGGCAAGACCAATACTGGCCCTTCTATTACCCAGCAAAACTCCAATGGCAAAAATTAATGTAATAAATGCTGTAAGGATGCCAGAAATCCAAGACATTCACATCAGACATTTTCCCAGTATGAAATCTATTCTATAACCACAGCAGGATCTATTCTGAAAAACACTTCAGTTCTTTGTCTGCACTATTCTGTCAGAAGTCCACAGCTTTAAAGGGCCAGGAATCTTACTTTAGGGTATTTCATGAACTTGTTTAATATTTAAAGCAAGTTGTAATTTATTTTTCCGTTGTAAAAATCAGGACTTTGAAGCTCCACTTATATTGATTTAGTACATAGCCATACAATCATTCACTCTAAATAGCTCTTTTTACTTCTTTGTTTTTTACCCCCAACAAATGGGATTTTATGAACAAGCATGCTCACTAAAATCATGTACCCTCTCAATCTTCTTCTTGCTAGGCCAAAAAAAAATTTTTAATTTTCTCTGATGAGACAAGTTATCTATTGTCCTAATCATCTTCATAACCTCTGTCTACATTAATTCATCTTTTTTTATTATGGCAACTAAACCGCTCCCTACTCTAAATAGAGGCATTATTAATTCTATTTTCCTGTCTTCTGCTGAAGATAAATTGTGCTATGCATCTATAATCCCACTGCTGCCATCAGACACACAGATTCTGCCAGTGCATGATCACCCTGCTGCTGACCAGGACACCTAGATTCTCCTCTCCACTTTTGCCCCCATTGCACAAGGCAGAAAAAGGCACCAACACCGTGAAGCTCTGCTACGCACAAGCCCAGGCTTTGTACTACACCTCCCTCATTTCTCCAGTTCATGAATTCAACTGGTCTACCACAATACTGAAAACACACCTGAAGTGCACGGACTGTATATAAACACATACGTTGAGAGTTTGCATCTCCTTGCTGTTACAAGCACCACTAAGAACTGCAATCCCTCCCCAGGCGTCAGCAGCAATGAGCCTTCCCTCTGTTGTATCTCATTTTTCACCATTTGCTTCTTATTTCTTCAAAGGTTTGTTTGGTTTTTGATTTCCTTATGAAGAGCTGCTCTGCTAAACCTGACCAAACACTGGCACCGTGATAGGGCACAAGCTTTTATCCCTGGTCGTGCTGCGACTGCATCCCCACAAAGGCCAGTGGGCACCAGCCATATTCAGGTGAATCACTCAAGTCTAATCCTCATCCACCAGGGGCAGAAAACAGACACAACTATCCCGTCTATGCTCCACATTTCATGCAAGCCGCAAACAGTAAAAAGGGAGGAAGCAGTGAAATGACATTAAGGTGGGAAGTTATCTCACTCTAGCACCTCTCAGCTATGAACTCCGCCTCCTCTGTCAAAGATCAACAGAGCAGGGTTTTGGCATCAAGTCTATGTGTAGTCTCAAAATCGAGCATGAGCCAAGAAACAACTGAAAGGGTCATTCTGAAGGTTTTTATATCAGTCTCTCCTTCCTACCAGCTTCTTACTGTAACGTGCAACTACAAATTCAGCTAATTGAACTTCTCAGTCCTGAGGACTCAGTTGGGTCCCTCACGCACTAATATCACTAAGAGTCATGTGAAGGTACTCACAGATAAGCTCTGACTCTCAATTCTCAGCAGCAATCAAGCAAGTACCCAGAATTAGAGGCTCCAAGACAAAGGGGTCTCTCTTGCTGTTGTTTGTTGTTGTTAAATTAAGCCAACTCAATTAGCTCCTTATATTGCAACCCTCTTATGTTGATCTTTCTTTGGTCTGTCAACCAGGCTCATCCAGAACTTAGAACCCTTTTCAACTAATATTTCATCACTGTGCAACTTCAGCTACAAACAAGTAATTAATGCTAATGAGTTTTCCTTTTTTGCAGCAGCAGCAGCAGCCGCCACCACCATTAATACCAGTTGACTGGGTTTCAGTGAAGCACAGAAAAGGCTCATGACTGGAAGAATGATAAATGATTTATGAGCAACAATATTTACTAGTGCATATTTTAGAGTAAGCCAGCTCCATAGGCTTTTCTTGCAGGTCTTCTCCAAGAAAGTAAAATGATAAAAATCAACACTAAGTGTGGGGGAGGAAGCCTAGAATATTTAATCAAGGTCTTCACATTCTTTTTGTTGCTGTTTACATTTTGCATATTTGAGACACCCAGCTCTGAAGTCAACACTCAGCTCTTCCTCCTACAATGCTGTTTTGTATACCTTCAAATACTGAAGAAGTTACTGACATATTTGAGACATAGTTCCGTAACTCAGGGCAGGTGGTGGTGGTTAGTTTTTAGCCTAAACTGAGTTTTAAGTGCTCTTCAAAGAATCAGCCCTTCTGCTTCTCTCCTCAGTCTCTACATGGAACATCGAATTTCCAGATCTGCCCCGTTCATATTATTCCTTAAGGAAGCCAGCAAGACAAGCCAAGAATCTACCCAGGTGGAGAGAAGCAGAGTCATTAGAAATAACAACAAAAGGGAAACAGGAGCAGTTCTGCTTATTCTGAAAAGCCATAGTTTTACAGGCTTTCAGATACACAGCTCTTACCTTGCTTACGAACATCTTCCACAGCGGCTACCAGCTCCTCTTTAAGGAATTGGCTCTCTTTCGCAATTTTGTCTCCTTTCTCCAGGAAATTCTCTGTTGCTTGTTCAACTGAAGCAGCCAAAACATGGGCCTTCTTAGAACGCCCTCGCTTTTTGTTAGAGGGGCCCTTGTTGCTAGTGTTAACCAGTGTTGTTACCTAAAGGCATAGATGGAAGGGAAAAACACAAAAGATGCAAAACAAATTAGAAATTTATCAATTGGACAGCAAGGCCATGTGCAGTATTGCCAGGTCGAAAGGTTAAACTCACAAGTGTTTTTCACACCTCTTTAAACATTACCAGACTTCTTGATTCCTTACATGAGCATTTTAAATTCAGCTGAAGCGTTTAGAGATTTTTCTTATCAGCAGCAGACCTGAACATTTGATTTTAAGAATTTAGATCTATTTGTATTTTTTGATAAACTGCAATTTCAGTAACAGGCCAGAACTATTTGGCACCACGTAAAAAGAAACCAAGTTGGGGATAATTAGTTTGGGATAGTTCTCCAAGCATTAAAGACCCCCAAACAAGGTTGAAGCCAGTATCTACAGAAATCTAGCAACACAGTATCTTTTCAGTCCAAAACACTACTACAGGCAATGGACTAAATGCAGAGCAAAGCACTTCCTAGAGCTCATTATTTCCCTAGTACAACCAAAACTGAACTCTCACAATCCTCCTGCAATCAACAAATATTTCCAAGCTTTATGTTTTAGACTGAAACCCTGCTAGGATCTGGTCACCAGCAGCCAGGTGAGCACAGGGGTACTCCGCTAGCTCAGGATGAGGATCCACCCCCTTCAATCAAACGCAGATAGATATGAAGTCCATGCACACTTTTCCATTTGCCCCCATTTTTTTTTCCCTTTTTCTTAAGTCTAGGAAAATGCAGACAAGATTACTTCAGACATTAAATTACAATACTAAAACTATTACTGCTCTGGAAAGCCCAAGGACTGCTGACAAAGGTCTCCAGAGCTTCCATCTTCTCAGTAGGTTGATCCAGAGCAGGAAAGCCACCAGCTGGGAATATCACTGTTGGTTAATGGGGAGCATTGGTATTGGGTAGTCTCAGTTCATCAGGTACTACAAGTAACAGTGCTTCACCACAGGTACTACAAGTAAAGGTACTACAAGTAAAGAACAGGTTGCAACAAGGCAACTTACTCTACTTTCCTCTCCGTATTTTGCCAGTGACATCATTCACAAAATTTGGGATTGCCAGTACAGCCTAGTGTGCTACTTGAGGAATACATTACAGACACTGAACATGGGCAAAAAGGTCCCGTAAACAAGTCTGCTCAGTTAAATTTGCCAAATTAGGACAATTTCTCTTAAGGAAAGACCCCATCAGTAACTCTGGCAAAAAACTATATAGTAGATATCTAACTGCCCATCTGAGTGTCTGGTGGAAACAAATGGCAGGCTTCTTCGGAGGCATGGACAGCAGTTTGGTAATTAAAGTTAAGTGCCTCCAGTCACATTCTCTTCCAGACCTCCTAGAAATTCTCTTCCAAGGATCTTCAAAATCCCCAATACACATAGCTTACATTCACAAGACTTACTCTAGCTTTCAGTGCATTTCACTGGACAGTATACACCATGCAGAAACAAGCTTTTATTCACAAATCCAGCATAAAGCATAGGCAGAAATTAAAAGGAAAGCATGCATATCCTATAAAAGATATAAAGAAACAGTAACAAATGCCATAAAAGCATACTTCTCAGGTGGGACTGGGTTTGGAGGGGTCAGTACTCTATTTATAGCACAAGGCTGTTCTAGATGGGTTGCTAACACCCCCCACCACACATTTCACCATTTACCTGCACCTCATTCCAAAGGGAACTCTAAACACAGGTAATCTCAAAGAAAACTTGAGAGCCTACTTCTGGCACGCACTAATGGCTTCATTGCAAAGGATTTCTGTCATTCCCGAATACCAGTTTCTAAATGATATATAGCACAGCTTTTTAAAGACTCAACAAATAAGCAGCATATCACCCAAAATACAGGTGAGAAATGGCACAGCAGCAATGGAACAATAGTTACTAATACACATTTTTGCACTTCTAATGGGAACACCATGTCTTATCAGGTGCTGAAGCAGCATAATCGTTCTAGACTCGTGCCCAGTAACTATTACAACAAAACTGAACAAAGAAATTACTTGTACTATTTTCCATCTTTAGTTTTGTAGTGGTTTTACCTCTTGAATTTAAGCTTTGACAGTTACTTAACCAAAAGAATACATCAAAACCGGTAATCGTCCTTATGAAAGTTTTTTTTCACTCCCTTTTTTTCCTACCTGTGTCACAAGAGGCTCAAGTAGTCTTTCAACTGCCAGTGTTCTTATCTCCAAGCTTTTGGGGTCCCATTTGAAGTTAACGTTGCCTACAGTAAGCGCAGTCATTTCTAGAAGAAAAGAGCTACATTAGTACATGTTTTCTTTTTTTTTATTAATGCTGTTGGAATGTATTTTAAAAATAAATTAAAACAGAGGCCGTTAAACACACAATGTCGCAATTTGGTGTAAGTTAAGGTTATACTGTCTCTGGAATCATCAGGTTTGGTTCAACTGGTGATAGTTTTAAAAATTGCTTGTTGTAACAATATACAGGCATTAACTGTAAGTTTTGGTTAAAAAATAAAACCAAAACCAACCAACCAACACCACACCAAAAGCCCCAATATTTTATCAGAGCAGTGACAAGACAGTGTTTGGCCCACTCACCAGTGGTCCCCAAGCAGTGAAAAAGCACTTCACAGGTAATGGGGGCACATCACCCACAAAACTGGAGGCTCAGCAAATAACCCCTTCCCGATTTCTGCTGCCTCCTGGCAGGCCAGCTGTCCTGTGCTCCCTGACAGGCTGGGAGACACACACAGCCCAAGGCTGCGGGGGAACAGAAGGGAACACTTCCACTTCAACAGCACCAGAAGGCTGCCAGTTTTCTCAGCTCCACCATGAGTCACTACCCCAAGTGCTTTGCCAAACCAGGAGCCAGGTTCTAACTCGACTCATTCAACCTACCTGTTCATCCAATTCACCTTTTGGAAATACAAATGTAAAATAGTGAATGCAAGCCTTATAAAGCCAGAAAATCCAGTTGGTTCATATTTAAGACCTTACTTCCCCATAACATTTACATAAGAGGAATTTTCCTATATTTTTCATACATTTCCTCCTATAGAAGAAAAAAGCAGATTTGCATGAAGAAATCTGTTAAAAGCTGTACTGAGACATTCCTTCCTATTACAGCCCACAACATCCTTCTTATTGGAGACCAGACCTGTGGATTTGATGGGTGGACTGGTCGCTGGATAAGGAATTGGCTGGATGGGCGCATCCAGAGGGTAGTGGTCAACGGCTCGATGTCCGGATGGAGACCGGTGACAAGTGGTGTCCCTCAGGGGTCCCTACTGGGACCGGTGCTGTTTAATGTCTTCATCAATGACTTAGCAAGATTGTTTGCGGCTGACACCAAGCTGAGTCGTGCGGTTGACACACCAGAAGGACGGGATGTCATCCAGAGAGACCTGGACAGGCTGGAGAGGTGGGCCTGTGTGAACCGCATGAAGGGTAATGATTTCGAGCTGAAACAGGGTAGGTTTAGACTGGATATAAGACCTTATGATGAGGGTGGTGAAACACTGGAATGGGTTGCCCAGAGAGGTAGTGGAGGCCCCATCCCTGGAAACAATCAAGACCAGGTTGGACAGGGCTCTGAGCAACCTGATCTGGGTAATAGTGTCCCTGCTCACTGCAGGGGGGGTGGACTAGATGGGCTCTGGGGGTCCCTTCCAACCCAAAACATCCTATGATTCTATGGAAAGCCTACACACTGATATGCTGAAGTACAACTTCGCAAGGTGCAAAGCAGGAATATTCACCTAACCTACATTCATCTTTCCACTTACGCCCATGCTCCAAGTGCCCACACTGCTGGAGAGCAAGAAAACTCAAAAAGCTGAAAGCTTAAAAAAAACAAAGAGAATGGGGAGAGGCTGATCCATACTAGCATACATATAATATTTCTGATGGTGTTTAACCCAAAAGCTTGAAGGTGCAGATGAAGGGTCCCAGCTCCCACAGCAGAAGACATTCCAGGCTGCAGCTCCAGGGACCCCCAGTGAGCTGACTGCAGAAGGGTGGAGGATGGCCACCTCCTCTTCCTCGCCCTACCTCTAACACTTATCCGTAAGTCCTGTGAACCCACTAACTACCCTTCTCTCCCCAATCTGCTGGTCCAGCTTGTGCCACTACCCAGATGCTGGCACAGGGCAAGCTGTTCAAAGCCCAACACGTAACATCCTACCCTCAACAAGGAATGTTGCTGGTTTATTCCCTCCTGATTAGCTTGGTGTGAATGCTTCCTGCATAAGAAGCCAAGAAAAATATGCCAAGAGTCTTTACGGTTCCTGAGAAAGATACCCAGGGCTCCAGAAAGCCCCTTAGGTTTCTGGGTAAAAGCTGTTTCTATATATTTAATACTGTTATTCCTCTCACAAAAATAAAGTGCAGGACGAGGTAACCATGAGAAGATACATTAATTGTATTAGTAAAACAACAAAGGCAATTCATCTGAAAACACATTAGTATGATAGCTCATGAATTGGTCAAAAGTAATGGTCTATACAACTACTTAGTATGAACTTTATTGAAATTTATCTAAAAAGCATAGCTTGATATCAAACACTGCTTCATAGCAATGACTTGGATATGATTTGTACATTGTAGTAAATATGTTTATTCAATTAAATACTTGAAGAATATAGTAACAGGCTATAGCTCACAAACACATGTGTGAACGGGGTGGGTTTAGGGGATAAAAGGACAACTGCCAGGGTCACGTTAAAGCAGGGCTGCATTCCCGCCATGAGAAAGCTCCATTTCCCTAAAACCTATCTTGTTCTTGTCACTGCTCAAGTTTTTGCTTTATGGAATTCAAATACGGCAACAGGTAGTAAACCAAGTCAAGGGATATTGTAGCAGAGTGCTTAAGTGTTGAGTTAAGAGCACATGATGATTCCCACAACACCTACAACAACTGTTAACATCTAATAAAGAAATGTACATCCTCAGGAAGATGGACGCAACTGCAGGCCTGTGTAGCCCTGGTTTCAGAGAGCTGGGACAACCCAGCTGATATGGAAACAGGTTCTCCCTGCCACAGGCCTACCATGCACAGGACATACAGCAGCGCACGCACCCAAAGCAGGAATTTCAAGGACAAAACAGCACAGACCACACAGCAGACGAGAGCAAGCGATGCTGAATCTGAAGTGCTGGAATATATAGAAAGACACCACGGCACAAGCAGTTGCGGTTGCCCAGCCTGTGGTTTCATAAGCAGCAGGAAAGCTGCTTAAACCAACGTTCATCTTCCCACACCCCTCTAGGAACCATTCCAGTCTTCACATCACACCCCGCTCTGTACTAGCACAGCTTTCCTATGGCTAAGTGATTAACTAGATGGGGAAGAACTGATTTAGCCGGAGGGAAAGAAATCCGGTTTTGCAGGGTGGGCTGAGATCCCCATCTGATTCACCGTGCCACCACAGACACCGCTGTGATGAGCAGAACCAGCGACAGCAAGAGGAGATGGCTACTTCAGCTGGTACCGTTGGCAAAGCCATTCCAGTGGAAACATGGGGCAAAGCTGGATGTCACAGCCAAGTTGAACCAGGTGCCACTGAAAACAAAGCATCGAGCGAGCCGCTGCAGAGAGCGACAACACTGTCCCAGCATATCTATTGCTTAGACACATTAAGTCCCAACCTTAAACTATGCTCACAGCCCAGCAACGTTAACTGTAAACCCTTCAGGTTATTGTACTGGTCACGATGGCGCTCATTATTGTAAAAGATGGTACTGGGGTTTGGTGAGCTTGCAAGGACACGAAAGCAGGGAAAGAATAGGAGTTTAAAGAAGCCACCTCCAAAGTTCTCATTTTTCTTAGGGAAGACAGCATTCAAACAGCAGTCTCACTAGCACAGCGAGGAAGCTAACCTGGGCCAAGCACAACAGATCACGTGCTGAATTCCAACATTATGCTATCCAAAAAAACTAACAAAAGAGCATGAAGGTACAATAATATTTTATACCTGGGAGGACATTCTCCATTTTAACACCCTTTCTGCTATCCACCTAGTTGCTCCCCATTTTGTGCAGCTGATTGTGCCCAGGCACAGTAATATGTACTTAGCTGCATTATTTGGAGCTTATTTCTTTCTCTCAATTTCTTTAAGTAGTCATGGTCACTTTGAATGATAATCCTGTCCTCTACCATGCTTGCAGACTGTCTTTGGATAGTCCGTGCAATGTAATAAGAATATCTCTTACTCCATCGTCACCCAAATCAAGAGGATGGAACATGGTGGGATTCACAACACAGTGACCCAGCTTCAACTTCCAGCCAGAAGGAAGCAGCTCCCAACAGACTCCCTTTAGGTAACAAACCAAAACCAGAGTAATGAACCCATCTGACAATGAGGAGGGATCCTTTACCCCTGCTGAAGGTGGAGGACAAGACAGAGCAGATAAAGATCTGCAGGAATTGGGTATCTAACATACACCATTAAGACAAGTCTTCTGAACATTTTTGGTTTGAAAAAGGTTAAGGCACACTTAATATTAAACCCAGTTCACATGCAAGGGTTTCATCGTGACCCACTGACAGTTCAAAACTGTTTTCCATATAACCGAGAGTATGCAGGAAAAAAAGAAAAGTTTCATTCTTTCCCTTCACAGTCTCCAAATGAGTATGTCTGTCCCATTCCACAAATGAAGCATTAGTCTTCTCAGCAGCTGAATAGCTGCCAGTCAAGGATGTTTGGCATATGAGATGCTTTTCAAGAAGGATTTAAGTGAGTTTGATTTAAGCTGTTTTTATTTAACATCAAGTATACACAACTAAAAACGAAGTCATCCTCTTCTAACATAGCCTCCAATCTTAAATTTCATCTGCTCAGCTACCAAATCTTCTCCTCCACCATAAACGCCACAAAGGGACTACCTCCTTAGAAATTCTTACGATCAGAATTTCACAATCTAAAACATGAACACAAACGCATATGTTGCATTGACCATATTCTTTGATTATCAAAACATTTCCATCATTTGAGTGTATTCAATTTTGCTACACATTTTTTTTTCCAGACTGTAGTAACCAACCAAGTAAAAAGAAGAAAGTCCAGTTCAGATAAGGCTACTTCTCTGCAGTACCATTCCAGATCCAGCTCTCATAATCTGTTTTCATGGGTTTTTTTATCTCTGTTGCTCTTGTGGAGAAGGCCTATAGACAGGCATGTGAAACCACTCCTCAGAAAGCCTTGCACAGCCAGTAACAAACAAATGCTTCTCTGCTTCTCCATTTGTTTAGCAGATCTTTAGACCTTGCTACTCTGAGGGAAGAGATGCAACCTAATTTGGCGTCCTACAAAAATCAATGAGTTTTTAACTTTTATCTCCTGCCTGCTGACATGTTACCAAAGCCAGCAGCATGCCATAGAGAGCCCGTCACCTCTTCCCCTCTGGAAGCACAGCCCGCCCTATACCATGCACCATCACATGAAAGTAAGCAATGGGGCACATCACCAGATCATTTTCAAAGCAGTATGTGCTATCTCCTAACAGCTTCCCAACCACTACAGTACTGTGGATTCAAGTAACTTATATTCATTTCATAACCAGAAATGCACTCTGTAACAACAGGTTTTCATGCCTTCTCTTTGGTCTAGCTGCCATTAAGAGGATGGAAGGCACGTTCTGCGCAAGCTTCATTGTGGTGTTCCTGGGACCACAGCAGTGATTTCACAACTACAAATAAACCATTTTTTTGGAGATGCCAGTGCTAAAAAGTTATGTAAGCGTTAGGCTCTGATCATTTAATTTTTGCCAGGATTGTTTTGCCTCAAAGGAGACAGAAAGGAGGTGCATGGCAAGCCAAGTCACAGCAAGGAGGGGCAATTAGTGGCTTATTTATGTCACACTAAGGCTCCAGTTCATCGATGACATCCTAAAAGAATGCAAGATCCAGACTCATGCTTATACCCATTTAACTATCCAGATGGATATCCCAGTATCTCCCAACAAGCATACAATTTATTTCTGCACAGTTTTCAGTTTTCAAAAGTCAAGCAGGATTCAAACTACATAAAGAAAACCGAGGGAGCATCAAGGTACTGCTCTAGAAGATGCACATGCGTTTTCTAAAAAACAAAAAAATAATTTCCTATATAACTAAGATTAATTTTAACATTCTACCTGCAAAACTTTAAATTTAGGAAAGGGAGAAGATGCGTCATGAGCAGTGAACTATTACTATTAATAATAAATCCACTCATTCTGTCTTCACAATAATGTGCATTTCATGCTGAATACCAGGAATACTACCACCATAAAAGATGGTTAAAAAATAAAATGGTTAATAAAAAATAATTTTAAAAAATGGTTAATAAAAAAAGCAATACTACCACCACTTCCAAAATCAGAACAAGTAATCACTGCATTTTTAACTGCTGTATTTTAGCTGTCTGGTCTTTGAATCAGGACTGCAACACTCTGGTCATGCCAAAGGTCAACACACTTGCATTCTAAGCAAGAATTGGCATCTTTCAACTATTCAGAGGATATTAGAGCCCTGGTGACACTTGTACATCTGCTGGACCACTTCGATTCAACTACTGAGGGCTCTTCCCACCCTTGAGGTGGAAAACTGTGTAAATCTTCCCTAAAATCATTATGAAAGAACAGAAGAACAGCTTACTGCCACTCTCAGAACCACAGTATGCATTTCAGACCCTAGGGTTAAACATTCTGTGAAGATATGTTACCTAGGATGTGGCTACAGAGCATGGCTTTTCAAACCCCAGACTACACTAGCACAGGTTCCAATTACCAACCTTAAGATAGCAATGAATGCAAGAAGGGGCAACCTTTTAACAAATTAATTTTTGCCATAAGTATTCCTCAAATAAGAAGTCTGTTATAAATTAGCCTACTTTATCAGTTGGCCAAAGAATTTGCGTGTGCTGTAAAATTAATTCTTGCTTAGCTTGCAAAAAAACACTGATGGCTGGCAATAAAAGGAAAAGAAAACCCAGGTATTTTTGTTCTGATCTTTTCCAGCACTCAATCTGCAATAAAAAGTGCCGCTTAAGCTACAAAGGCAGAAATAACCAGAATCAGATCCCATTACATTTTCATTCCTAAACTGGCATGCTGTTATGCAGTATCCTTCAGTATCCTTTTAGCTGGCCACATCTTCTACATCTAGACCTTCATTAACAATTTGAAAACAGTCAGAAGTATACAAATATTGAAGCTGTTTGAGTTGACATACGTTTTGAAAAAAGGAGATTCCTCATTAATGATGAGGTTTGATAAGAGACAATTTACTTAAACATGGAGGAAATGGATAGTCTTGTATTAACAGGGACTAAATACCACACTCCTTCTCGACTGCACATCCAGCACAGCAGCAACTAAAGACTAGGTTAAGAAAAATTCATAGTGTTACAAGAGTGAAAAAAGTTTTCCATAGTCTTCTCCACTTGCAAAAGTTACTAAAAAGAGCACCCACCAAAGCAAAGGAGAACACGAATGTAATTGAGATTCTTCAAAGTAAAATGTTTTCTGAAGTTTTTCTAGAAAAAGTCGTTTAGAATTCCTTTTCCAGTCCTTCACTTTGATTCAGGAACAGTGTCAGTCTTATCTAAAAATTTCAAGGCAATGATTTTTTAAAGAAAAAGGGAAATAACTAAACCCACAACCGATAAGGCCAAGAATTTCACTTTATGCTCATGGCAACCTTAAACAACACCTCTTAGCTACAAACAATTAATTAAGTTCCACAGGAAGAAAAACTGCACCATCACCGCCCCCCGACAACTCTCAACTTGCAGCTCCCCCAACCCATGCTTCCAGTTAAGGGGAAAAAACCCAGAGAAACACACCCCGGGAAGAAAATGTAATGGGCAAGCATTGTTTGGAGAGTTAAGCATCTTCTAAATGACTGCAATTATCCGGAAGAATATGTAAGGTAGGATACTCTAACACGCACCATCTCCTCTCCCTTCTGTTAACTCACTAAGGGTGTACAGTGGTGCGTGAGAACAGAACTAACAATGGCCCACCTGGACAGGAATCCTTTCCAGTCACTGCCTTAGCATATGGATGACCACTTAAAGCAACTTTGGTTGCAAAAAAACATCACTGACTCACATTTCATAAAAGAAAGGAGCCGGAAGGTTTGAGAGGAAGGAGTCATTGCTTTGGCTGGTCTTGCTGGAAAAAAACAGATTTTAAGCCAGTAACACAGCCATTTACTGAGTGGAAACCAACTTATATCTGATTAAAGACATATTTTCTCTCTCCACCCCTTCTCCTCACCCCCAGGAACAGGAAACAAGACAAAGCTACTGAACAAAAAACAGATGAGCTAAGAAATCCTGTTCAATCGGCTTTGCACCAGTGCTTTGCCTCTGGTTCTGCTAAACATGATCGTATTCCGTTAAACACAATCAAATTGTTTTCAACAGTTCCTGCAAACTAAGTAAAACAGCTTAAAACACCTGACGCTAAAGAACTGATGCATGCAGAACCAGAAATTATCTTTTTTCTTGACATTATAAGCTTTTAACCCTGCATAACTAATTTGCATTATTCTGTTTTGCTACAAATATTTTTTTTTTTTTTGCTACTGTTTATTGCATCTTATGTCATTATTTTTCCTCCCTAACCCTAGCTAGGAGAGGGGGAAAAACCCACCTATACAATCATGTTGCACTCTTCGCTGTACCGTACAAAATAAGAGCATCGTGATTGAGGACTCCAGCAGTGGAAGCTCAGTGGAGCAACGCATAACGAATACACTCACTTTCCTGAAAGCCTTCCCCACATTTCCACATTGTTTAACGTTAGTCAGGAAATGTGTTTCCAGCTGTAACGGCAGTGGTTTGCAATTAAACACATCTTGCAAAAAGTGGAAGTAACTACAAAGTCATACTTTGTACAGAAACTTAAACCACTCCAGAGCTTTTCATACAGCCAAACAAGATCCCCGCTTTTTAGTCTCAAAAAGTATGTCTTGTCTTTCACTTTACTTGTAGCTCATGTAAACTCAATTCTCAAGCAGGTTTCTATATTTAGAAGAAATTAAGTCATTGAACCAAGCTCATGGAATATAAAGGAAGGGACAGGCAGTCTGCACCTGCAGACGAGCCCACCAGTGTCAGAAGCCGAGCAGCGCTCACGCCAGCGCCGGGCACAGGCCACGAGAGCCGCTGGACAGATTTGCAACACAGAAGTCAGCCCGGGCTCAAACTCCTGGCTCGGGAAGCGCCTACGCTGCAGGAGCTTGGCAGAGCACCTTAGGGAAGCAATGCTACTTGACTGCCCTTTTCTCATTTATTGCTTGTTTTATTGCTTCCCTGTTGCTTTAGGGATAGCTTTATATGGTGCCACCACCCAAGAAAAAGGGAGGAGGGGGGAAGAATACAGGGACGGGAAGCCAAATAACTACGTGGGTCAATAAAAAGAAAGGTGGCAAGGGTCAAAAATTGTGATCAGCAACACAAGACACCGTCAAAAAGCATCTGTCACTCCTCAAAGGCATCAAAGGAGCCAGAGGATGCTGCTCAACAGTGTGACAAGCAGTGGGAATAGAAATGACCCCTGAAGTTCCTGTCTTATTCCCTCCTTCTGGTGCTGTTAACAGCCAGCTCGGCCAAGGCCAGGCAAAGAGCTTGTCATTTAGGGCCTCCGACAAGGGCTAAACTAATAAAAATTTGATGGGAGCAGAACAACCAAAACCTCATGATGAGGGTCGTGGAGATGGGACACTAGGCTGCATGGACTTCTTAGCTACAGTAATCAGATCGCATCAAGTCCCCGGTGCACAACTTCCAGTTCATTGTTCAACTTCTCATCCTTTACACGAATAAATAAAGTTTTAAGACACTCAGACTCTGAAACATCTGGACATCAGGTACTGGTTGAAATGAACTTCATGGTAAATTGTACGTGAGGTTTGTACATGTGGTTTATACGAGACTTGTCACTTGCACAGATGTCCACAGTCCATCATGAATTGAGCAACTCTTTAACATCACGCAACAAAACTTGCTAGGTCTTAAGCCATGTTAAGGAAATTAGTTTTACAAGTATACATTACAAGGACATACTTGCAAGAAAGTGGGTAAAGAACAGGCAGCTTGTACATCTTGGTTAGTTGCATTTACACAGAGGAACACCCATTTGTGCCTTCTTGCTTCTCACTCAGTGCACCACCAGTTCTGTCCTCTGCTAGTCGGCAACACCCTTTCTGAATTTGTCAAAAAAAACCAAAAAAACAAAAAAAAAAAAACCACCACAACAAACCCAAAACATTTACCCATCTACAGCTTCAACTGAATATCTCAAGAGCACTCTGCAAAGATTAATACCGACCTGCTTGGTGTTATGCAGGTTAAACAGTGTTTTACAGGCATACAGCTCAGCCTTGTTTATATTAAAAAATAAACTGACCTCTTTGGCTATGTAAAGCTACATTGCTAGTACAGGCCTTGTGTAGACCATTTATTCAAGTAGATCTGGGCTGAGCTTGTATCACCCAGAAAGAGATATGGAAACAAGAATCTTGCCCCTTAGAACCTTAGATTAGCATTACTTCTTAGTAACTTCTTATTAACTGAAAGAAGCAAGTTTAGTATTTACTTAAATGCCCTCTGGATCTTGTGCTGAACAGCAAGGACAGAAGTGTCTAGCCTACACTCTCTCCTCATTTCCTTCAGTTAATCTCCAAGAAAAGAAAAACTTTAAAAAAACTTCTCCTCATCCTCCATTATCTATCCACAAGCCCACTGTTTCAGTCTCCTCTTGTTAATGTAGCTGTTGAAGGACACTCCAGAACAGGGTGTGCTAATGGGTTTACATGATCTTCTACTCTAATTTCTACTAACATTTCATTTGCTCCCCAACATCGGCTTCACACACAAACTCTTCTTAAGCATATCTAGTCACATGCAGACCTATTCCATAATAGGACTCAGATAGCTTAGAAAACCCGGTGTTGTTCAGAAAAAACCCACACACCACAAGCTTAAGTTGTATCTCATATTATCAACAGTGAAATCCTACCTGCCACACTGCTGCTAAGTTCCCTAGCTTATTTGCTCTCACCCCCCTCACTGTCTTGGAAACACTACAGGAGTTAACTCACACTTGGATTGTAATGTATTTTTTTTTTCTCCTTCTGTCATTCAATATATTAAAACAGATCAACCGGGGAACTGATAGGTATCCAGCTTGCTTTCACGTTTCTCAGTACTGTTCCAAGCTGTACCTTGGTAACTGTTATCCCTTTAGCTAGATCTGGCCTCAAATTTGCTTCTTCCATCCATAGATACCTGAACTTAAAGCCTTTCAAAAGAGATCCTCATGAGTCTAAATGATTAATCAAGTAGTTGTCTTGTAAACTACAAAAATTATAAACAGAAGGGAACATCAATAGACTGGGGGAGAATTTCCCTTTGCAAATTGTGTTAATTTAGATCTGCGTTTTCAATAATTTCTATCACTTTATAAAGCACAGGGAAAAAAAAAAAAAAAGGTTACTCCTCTCTGATTCCACCAGAGCTATTTATAAATACATGTCAAAGGACTAGCAGATGTTTTCCATAGTACATCTGGGATTAACGAACAAAAATATGTAATCATGTTTAGAGAAAAGGTAGCTGGCTCTTTAAATAAAACAGTCAAAGAGGAATTATGAATCACATTTAAGTATCAGATTTGCCAACAGAAGGATCTATACTACGCCACTGCACACCAGAAACTGGAGTTAACACCCATTCTCACCCTGACTGGAAGATAACCACTCTCAGCCATCCAAGGAGAAAGATCCCACTTACAGCTGCAGTGACTGCATGCATTCCCCCTGCAATTTCTTTACCTCAATAAATCTATTTGCACCCAGTTCTGCTTTGCAACACTATAGGTCACTTACAACGCTAGCCTTTTCAGTACAGCTCCTCCAGTAAGGGTGCTGGTATACAATTTTGTGGGTAGGTTCTATTTTAAGTCCCATACACTGGATTAAAATAGTATGGAGTTAAAAGCAGTAATTATCAAACATCTGCACTTTCTCTAAAGCTGCAACTCTGTTTAACCAACGCATGAGCTATAAACTCATTGAATGGAGCTATTCCAGGGTAGCTATAAAACTAAATTAGGGTGAATTCCCAGAGTAGAAAAGGATTCAAATCCTCAAGGTTATATACATTAAAGTTCCACAGCACAAGAATTTGAGTAACTTCCAGTTAAGCACGATAGTAGAAAACAACAGGCATTCATCATCATATTGGATGAATGTTTCAATATGGCACTGTCCTAACAAAATAATACCCAGTCCTCTTTTATTCATCATGTTTCCTTTAGTGCCCAGCCAAGAGATGCCAGTAAAACTGAATACAGCAAGTCCTTCAACAGAAATATCACGGTCCTCACTCTAGACTAGGCTTACTATCCACCTGTGATGAGTAGACTGGTTTTGCCATCAAGGATTTTTGTGAGCCTAACTAATTCTCTGCACAAGAAAGGTAACTTAGAAATCAAACAGTAACAGTAGCTATAATTTCAAGGCAGGGCTGAAGTCCCACTGAAGTGTATTTCCAGCGCAAACATTTCCACTAATGTGGATTCCTTTGCAAGATCAGTTTCTCAGTCTTAGAGCTGCAGAAGGAAGATACTCATGCTGACAAAAAACCACAAATTCTTTTCTCTTACATCTTTCAGTTAACTTTATCAGACCAATGGAAGCCCTACAAAGAAGCAGCACATTAGTGTCTGCCATTACACAGGTCAGCACAGAAATCCTCATGTCTCTCAAAGCTTGAAAATTTGTTGTGAGGTAAATATTTATGTTGGTATTTTAAACCATCAGTTTGGGCATGGGATTTCTAATCTCTGCCCCCTGTGCTCCCCCCTGCCACCTTGTGTAAACTTTTAATCTCCGATGCAGAGGCCTATTATTAGAGATGGCTGGAAAAAAAAAGGAAAAAAAAAAAAAAACAACCCACAACAAAGACTGAAGGCATGTTGTTTATTATGGAAAAGGTTAGGGCAAAGCCTTTTTAAAACAAAACTTAATAAGCCTTTGTCCATTTCTCCTGAGAAAAGTCAAAAACATTTCCTTGATGTTTTTAAAACTGTTTCTCTGTGAATAAAAAAGTTAGTGACTCAACATAAAATTATGCCCTTTTTAAACAAAAAGTTTCAATTCAGCAAGGAGAAACAATTTGTGCTGAACACTTAACGTGGCCTTAGCACCCCAAGACAGACCAAAGGGTACCTAAAAGACTGCATATGTTGTAAAGTAAGCTAGTCTTTCATCTCCATTTAAACATAAATCTGCCTACAATCCAACCCAGGAGCTGGGAGGGAACAAACAAAACACAACACAGCACGCACCCAACCAAACCAACTGCAACACACCACAGCCTTTAGCTGGGCTTGAAAGTACTGGAAGCCTACTGTAGCAAGCAGCACCAAGGACATGCGTTAGCGCAAGAGTGCAGCTAACAGAGCCTCTCCCACCTCCCCACTCACAGTGCAGGAAACACCAAGTAACTCAAGCCCCAAACACCTTTCACAGAAACAAAACCCCTCAAAAAAAAAAAAAAAAAAAAAAAAAAAAAAAAAAAAGGAGGGGCGGCAAAATGCTCCCAGACTAGTTCAATACAGATAACACAGACACGCCTCCAGTCATAACTCTGGAACGAGGACACGGTCATGGAGGCTCTTACCCCAGACTGGGGAGTTGGTGACATATCCCACTCACCAGAAGACACCGGCCACTTCCTGGATAGGGCAAGGGGGCAGGGAAGCATGTCGCGATCACATCCAGTTCCTCACTGAATATAAGTGTGCCACACGCTCTCCTGCAAGCTTTTAGTCTAAAAGATTTCACGTGTTTGAAACCAGTGTGATTAATGAATAAAAGCCGGCTGATACATACTGCCCAGCGACCCATGACACAAGGACAAGGGCCGTGTGTAAACCGGCGGCTCAGAGTCCCAACTTTCTGGCTGTAAAAAGTAGCACGAAACCTCTCGTCAGCGAAGGAGGAGCGCTCACCTTACTGCACACTAGCAGATTAGAGGTGGGTGGCAAAAAACGTGGCAGAGCCAAGCTCAGGAGAGGGGGGTGTTCCCGGCAGGGAGGCTGCGTTTTGCGTACCGAAACAAACACCAACTCGAGCGAGAGGGAGGATGCTCACTTCAGCGGCACCGCCAAGCGAAACTCGGGGGGCCGAAAGGAGCAGAAGGCGCACACCAGGGCCGAGACCAACTCGGTG